>OVBA01006098.1:0-17929 GCA_900406435.1 Lepidium aucheri
TCCAGGAAACAATCCAGAAAACGAAGACATTGAAGAAGAAGAAGAAGAAGAAGAAGAAGAAGAATCTATTGTTTTGTCAGAATCTAAACACTCTTCTTCAACCATTTCCTTCACAGATCTAACAGATAAAGGTTGGAAATCTCCACNAACAGATAAAGGTTGGAAATCTCCACCCCATTCATCAACAAACTTCTTAACAAGAACCAATTTCTCTTCTTCTCCAAATTTCCTCCATTTATTCCTCATCTCTTCTTCTTTCAAATCCATATGTCTACAGAACTCTCCCCATAGAATCTCACCGCTCTTCTTCATTGCTTCTCGTCTCTGTTCGGAAACTGCGTTCGCCTTCCCGATTTCTCTAGCTAAATCCTTGGCCAGGTCTGAATCGGTCATAGTTTTCTTCTTCCTTTTGGGTCTCCTTAACCTCATGTTGTTAATGATATCATCGTCTTCATCGTCTCTTCTTATGCACTGAATCCGAGTCACGGGTCGGGTCAACAACTGCTGAAATTTGAGATTACGAGAAAAGGAAGTGTTTTGCGGTAGAAGATGAAGAAATCTCAGCGACATTTTTCAGCTTTTTCTCTCTCGCTCTCTCAATCTTTTTCCTTTGTCCCAATTCTCCCAAATACTGAAATGATTTTATTCTATTTCGGATTTTATTACAATTGTGAAGTAATGACATGTTAAGCCTCCAAAGTCCAAGCAAAGCTTGAGCCTTTGAGAAATCGACATAAAATCCTTACTTTTTAGCACAAAGGTTTAGAGATATACAGTTCAACACCACAAGCAACCCCAAATACGAAGACATTAGCTTCATGGAAACAGTAATTACAATACAAATTAAATGCTTGTGTGTTTGTGAAGCTGTGTCACAGAAAATGGAACAAAGAAATCCTACAAAATCGGATCAAATTAAGAATCATTTACAGTTAAAATCAATGATTGAACCATTCAGACGTTTGAGCTTCCATGCACAAACAGTTTTCTGTTCTAGATTCTTGACAGCATCTTCACTCATGTTTTCAAATTAGTGAGAATAAGTTCTGCTAAAATATCTACCCATGTGTCAGGAACACCGGGAAGGCACCAATGCATACAGTCTTGTCCCCATATCGCCACTGCGTTCTGCTTCCCTAACCAAATAGCAGGGTGAGCATCTGCTCTGAATTCGCTTAAATGGGTCAGATCGAGTAACTTGATCTCTGTATTTCGCAACTCATTCTTGATAATGTGGTTAATCGTTCTTGCTTCTTTGTTTACTCCATTGTTCCTAGGATCAAACCACAAGTCCAGCTGTCTAGATCTTAGTATCAACATCATTTACTAAAAGCAAAAAAGTTCAATCGAAAAAGAGTATATTTACCATCATCAATAACGATAATCAAGAGAAAGAAGCAAGGACACTAAGACTGAGAAAACCGCACTTGCTCTCTAAAGCTTGTTAAGGTACCTGGTTTTCTTCGAGTGGTTTATTGAGCAAACAACTTCCATTCTGGTTCCAATCACCACCATAGAAATGCCTTGGTGATTGCAAGCGCCAGTACTTAAGTGTCTTTGCTGGAACTTCTCGTTGGATATATGAAACCATATGTTTAAGAACTACTTCAAATCCTTCCAATATATTAAGAGGAGGATTTATCGGCTTTCCTTCTCGATAGAAGACAAGAGGCATCTCTTTGGGAAACTTATCGTAACCCCACCTAAACCCCATAAACCAGAGCCACCACATACTCAAAATAATTTCTCCACAAAGTTGTACAGGAAAATTCAACAAGTTAAAAGGGGATAATATTTTACCAATGGCCAGAGTTAAATATCATAACATCGTAGAAGTTAGTGACGTTGATCCACTCATCTGCAGGAACATCAACATCTACACGATATGTTCCTTTCAATCCTTCTTGATTAGCTTCTGCGAAAGATTTTGGCTGCCACCTTTTCATATCAGTTAAGAAGAATTCCACATTTACAAAAACACATTCATAAACAGGTTCATGAAACGTAGAAATGATCGACAAGATTCACAATTCAGTAATGGCGAGAAATCTCAAAAGGCATTCATAGCTAAATGAAGGTCTAAAACATTTCGCAGAACCAACAAACAATCCCTGATAATTTCAAGAATTATTACAAAAATCAAAGCATAATACTTTAGATCTTAAATTGGTAAGAAATCTTACTGATATTTAGCTAGAAGAACAGCTCTGTGATAAGCAACAGTGACATTAAATTTAGGGAAGTAAGCTCCACGCCAAGCTTTTCTCTTCTTCCACTTCACAGCACTTGAATCAGCTAATCTAAGTATACACAAAAACGAAACCACGAAATTCTCATTCAGAGAATCCCCTACAAGCCCAACATTCTTATTCCTCATCAGTTCCAGAAATCGGGTCGGTTCAATTCGATTCAATCCACAGCCATTAGGTACCCATCTCCATGAATTGATGACATCCATGTTTTCTCGCTTGTTTCGTAAACAATTCCAAGCGTTTCTATGGAAAGGGCAACTCTCGTCGTAGAAAGGTTTCGGAGTTTCTGGATTGAAGACCCATTGGCCAGAGAAGAGATCGCACGGTGGAGGAGAGACGAGGTTTGAAGTGATCGGACGGCGGAGAAGGATTACGGAGCAGAAGAATAGTAAGAGTAGAGAAAGGAGTAGAAGACGTGGAAGAAGTGAGTATCGGAGCTTCGATGGCATCGTCGTGTAGATTCGTCTGGATCCAAAGGAGCATACAATGAGAGAACAATACGAAAGAGAATGCAGGCGAGTATGATTAGAAAAATCACCCAAAAGAAGAGATTTTGAAACAACTTTTAGAGAAGTAATCATTCACATAGATGATGCATACGGGAAAACATATATATATATATATATATCCATACACATTTGTTGACTTACATGAGATTCAATGAAAGAAGTAAACCAAAGGAAGCTGAGGAGAGATGATGTGATATGAAGGAAGAATTGATTAGTTGGATAATTAAATAAAATAGTTGTTTGCGATTAATATATAAAACAAAAAGGCTTAAACCAAAAGTGTATTTGTGTAACTATGGAGTCTGTAATATGGTACACATGATTGGACCTTTAAAATTACAAACATTTATGCTGGCCCAAAACTTAGTCTACAATAGACTTCGATACTAAGAGCATGTTTTTTAGGGATTCTTAAGTTAAAAAGTTATTATAACAGTAGGACCAACAATTTATTAAGAATTGGTATCTTAAAACTCTAATTTAAGAATTGATTCTTCTTCAATTTTCACCAAATAGCGGACCTTACTAACACGTGGCAGTCTGCGATTGGTTATACTTTTTTTTCTAAAAAAATCGAATGAAAAAAAAAAAATCAAAAAAGTTTTGCTGGGAAATCGAGTCTTTTTGGAACTGGGTTGCAGATGCTCTAACACGACCAAAAACATTTGCACTACTCAAATTTTGACAACAAAAAATTGGTTGCATGTTTACAACTTTTATTATTATTCTGATAATTGTATTTTTCAAGTAGTTACATATATTGAACAAATATTTTTCTTTAGTCTTATGTTTTTGCATAAAACTGATTTTGTTGGACAATATTTTTTCGTTTGGCTTGAATAAGTCGTAGCATTGAGTTTAATTTAAAATCTATACTTGCTTATTTCCTGTTATTAAATAATAATTATGTTATTATTTCATTAGTATTACAATAATTTGAATACTCTTGTAACTTTTTAAAAAATCGAAAAATGAAAAGTTAATTATATATTCGTTGCTGGAGGTGGATCCGAAATCCTATTTTGATCCACTAAAAACAATGAGTCAAATAAAAAAACAACCCGGTTGTAAGCACTAAGTCTTCAACTCGGAAAATATATTCGACTCAGCAAAAGTCTCGTATCGGAAGGTTCTACAAACCTAAAGAAAAGTCAAATGACACGTCAACAAAACAAATAAATGAAAAAAAATTTCTGTTCCGACATAGAAAATATTCACAAATCTAAAACGAATCTTAACCGATTCCGTCTTATCAAAACAATTGTAAATCTTCTTTTATTTTCTATACATGTAACTCTCTCTATAAACTATAAATAGAGGCACAATCCTTTGAAAAAGGAATCTGTTTTTTTGCATATTCAAATCTAATAAGAATACCAAGTTGGTAATTATCTCTACTTGTTTTTAGTTAAGTACTTTTGCTCCAATTCAACTCACAAATGACATTGCTCATTTTCTCCCACTCTTTTGATCAGGAACCTTGATTTTAAGTATTACTTGTGCTAGAACCGGTTCTAATACTTGTTATAATTTTTCTAAATATAAATTATTTTTCTTTTTCTTTTGTATTTACTCCATCAATACATGGTATTAGGAATTATAAAAAGTACAAACAAAAATAAAAATAAGTGAAATATTATAAAATGATTTGGTTTTATTTATGGTGGTGGGCTCTGTTAAAGATTAATATAATAATCAGTTACTTAATAAGCCCATAAACTTTAGTATTATTGGCTGATCCAGAGAAATTGTGTAAGCCAACAATTCTACTCTGGGAAGAAGATTTCGAGAAAAGAATAATTGAGAAATCAATTTCGCGTGATTAAAATTAGTACCGGGTATATATCCAAGATCCGAATCCGTTATCCATCTAGAATTTCGGGTATCTGGGATACACGGATTTGATTCTAGGTAATAAAATTTATGAATCTGCTCTAGATCTGGGTAATAATTTTTTTTTCCCGGATATCCGGATCCGACCAGATTTTAAAAATTTAATGTATTATTTTTTATAAAATTCATAATATCAATTAAATAATTTTAAATTTGGTAATATATAAGTATATTTAAATTTTTTGTATCATGAACTATATAATACTTTTAGGTTTTAATTTAACATAAAATATATTTTTATTCTAAGATTTTAGTGATATGTTAATCTAAACTATAAAAAATTAATATATTTGATATTTTGCAAAACATTTTTTCTACCCTTTTATAATTTTAATACTATAGATTAGGTCTGGACATAAGTCGGGTATGTGGGATTTCTGTGACACCCGGATCCGAATCTCAATCCGTTGGATCTGTATTTTTATTAGTCCGATCCAGATTCGAACAATAAGGATATCCGAGATTTGATATCCACATTGGGATCCGAATTTGCGGGTATCCGGATCAGGAAAATTATTTCATTATAATGATGCTGTTGTAGATGATAACAACAAAGGTTAGTGATTCTATTTGCAAAACTTCATTGTGTTCAGCTTTCTATTATCCATACACAAAGCCTCTTGCTGTATGCAACTCTCTTATTAGTCTTACTATATTCAAGATACAACATGACAATCTTGATTTATCTTTGCTTGATTACGGCTTTGAGAAATGATCAAATTATTTAGACACAATCAATAAACTTATTGACTTGTACAATGCAAACACAGATCATATTCCTCAACCAAAGAAAATCCTTGCCTTTTTAGTTGTTGTCTAGATAATCCATATGAATTTAGTTTGTATTGAGAATTTCTTGGATTGAAGAGTGAGCTATAAGCTCCCAAGTTACCGTATTCTTTGTCTGCAGATGCCTGCATTTATACACAACAAGACGTTGACTTCTCTGCTGCCTAAAGCCACGAGTATTGGCCCAATATTACTGTTTTTATGAGTTATAAGAGAAGAGTAAAAACCCTAGTTTCTTAGCAAATAAACGTATAACTTTTCTTCCACGCAACTTCTATCAATATCTCTCACTTCTCTTAGCTCTGTTATCTTAGTAACCCACCGATCTCACCGCTGTGAAAGATTGGGAAGATCCGATCAGTGCTCATAGAACACTGATGTTGAAGGAGTTACACGCTTTGTACCCTTCAAAACGATTGTTACAAGAAAGCCAAAGTTACAGACGAGTGTATGGAACCCTATTTAAAGCTTTGGGATTGTATGGATTAATCTTTTCTTTTACCTTAAGAGGATTCATCTTTTTGATAGAGTTTCCTTTATTAATTTATAAGATTGACCATGTATGGTCCAATTTTCTTTCTAGGGTTCCAGATTTGGATCTAATCTTCAGATCTCTTTTTTTACATAGATGGTTTGAGATTTCGAACTGAATATGAACTGTCTGTTACTTTGTTTAAACTAGTTAATTTGGTTCATCTACACAATTGGGTAGACGGTAGGATTCGATCCTGGGATAATGTGCAAGAAATATTAAACTTTTGATAGAAATATCTAGATCCTGGTAGAATATTAAACTAGTTGTAACTTACCACCTGCCACTAAACTAAATGTCACCTGCAAACCCTATTTTCTTATATATATACATATAACTTTTCATGCATGCCTTAATATTCGTATCCACAAGATATTTCTATCAAAAGTTTGAATTATTTGTATCTGTATACATATATACTGAATATATAATTTTATTATTTGTATCTATATCTATTTTTGCCGAATATTCATTTTTCGAATCAAATTCTGCATAAGGATCTAGATATCTCATGGATTAATCCCATGGATTAGTGAATTTTGGTATATCACATGGTTACATATTTTGTTGAAGAAAAAGAAAATGGTTTACACGCTTAGTCAAGACCCAAAGCCTTGGAGTATTGGTCGAATATTATTAGGGTCAAAAGAGAAGAGTGAAAAACTTTCACATGGAGAGCTATCGTTCTAACCAAACTTTCTCAAGGTTCTTTGACCGTTTTCTGGTCAAATTTTCCTTTTCCGGCCGGTACCGGACTCTTCTCTAGTTAGGCTACATACCTTTTGATTTGTATATTTGTTATAATTGTTCTTTAAAACACATATAACTGATGGATGAAGCAAAGATACATGAGTGAAGTGGAAGAAAGCAATATTGTTGATTTTCTCTTTCACACTATTCTCAGGTTACTGTCTCTGCCATTAATTTCATCAATCATTATATATCAATTTGGTGGCTATCTGAAGAATGCAAGTCGACAATGGTGAAAATTAGGACCGCTCTGTGTTACTAAGACAGAATATTAAAAGAAAAGAAAAAATTGGGCCCTAAGTTTCAAAAGACAATGTATAATATTTTAGAAATAAATCTTCAGTTTTATACTGCTTTTACTTTTAAGAACAAGTATGCGAAGAGAAAAACGCTCTCCAGTATCACCGGGTTTTGCCGGCATTGGATTTCTCTTTTCATCTTCTGTATTACTTTCATGTCCCTCTGTCTTATCCTTCTCCGATGTCGTTTCTCCCCCTTCCCTCTCCTCCGCCGAAATCATTGAACGGTTGTGTTGAAGCTCGAAACTCAGTTTTTAGAGGACGAAACTACTTTCAACATCTTCTCCACCGTCTCTTACCGTCGGAGCTGAGGTTGTTGTATCTTCCCCTGTTTTGTTTACCTCCCTCACGTCCTTCGCCCGTGGTGTTTGTGGTTTTGTTTCAAAATTTTCCGGTGGCCTTTGCTTATCAAGATCCTTGTTTCCGTATTCTCCCTGTCCGAGCTCCTGTGCCTTTTCAGGCTATGCTCTGGACTCTTCGATATCTTTCTTGGCTATCATCATGGTGTTTGGAAGATGTCTCCATGCTATCCCCGTGTCGGCAAATACGAGATATTGCCACCGAGAGCTTCCTCTCGACTGTTTCCATCAGACTCTCTGAAGACGCCGGAAAGATGCAGTCAGGCGCCGCCACCGTATCATTGGCTTCAGCTAGGGCGAATTGCAACTGGTATTCTCTCCTTATTGGGCCTTGTTGGTTCATAGGTGTAAATGAGCCTCTCCTTTGGAATGGTTTTAAGATAGGCCCAAGGTATTCCTTTTCTATTCTAAATAGCTTGCTGACAATAGTGTTAGAGGAAAACACTATAATTACGGGCTTAGGAATGATACTGGATAATTATCTTTTGGGCCTTAAATCTTACTCTAGGCTAATTTATCCTTGGATATTATTAGACCTAGATCTAGCTTTCTCTTGGAAGAGAATGGTATTTCAAATACTCTCTATTTCTGAGAAGACTTTTCAAAGCTTGAATCAAAAATTCAGCTACTTGGTTGGTTCAACTGCCTCTCATGGCGACAGAACTAGGAATCTTTCAAAATCCTCTTCGGAGGTAAGAATGCATTTTCAGCTCTTATCCAAAAATTCCAACATGTTTGAGTTGCTCCATCTTGGAATCTTTTATATATCACTTATGACTATTTGGTTTGTAGTTTGTATCTTTTGCTTTTATGTTGATGTAATCATGAATGTTTAAGCTAATGAAATCAGTTGTTTGACCAAAAATACTACTTTTATTTTTTTTTGGGTTCCAAGCTTTGTTAAAGAAAAAAAGTTTCTGAGATTTAGAGAGAAAACTGTATAATATTTTCAGAATGAGCTTTCAGTTTCTTAAAATCAATAACTATTTAGGACATTAAACTTTGTTAAAAAAAAAAAAATTCCTAAAACTTTCTTCAATATTTTAGGCAATGTGACAGATCACATGTCGCACATGTTAAAATACAATCTTGGCAAAAACCACAATAGTAGCAATACGTTGTGAAAAGATTAACATCATACAGAATCATTCAGATTTTAATGAAGAAAGAAATATCTTTTATAATTCATATTCTATTACAATATATTTGGTTCTTAAATATGAAAAGATTATGAGATTTTATGAGAATATAAAGATCGACTAATACAATTAGATGAATATAAAATTTCATCAAAGAGATGTTAGCTATGATAACAAAGTGCGACATTGTCATGGCATTGCAACTAAAGTAAGAAAAAATGGGTATAATAACTCATTGGCGAGTAAGACTTCAATATCACAAGCATCGTCAAAATTCACTTTCATCATTCTATTTATTATTAGGTTATTTTTGTGATGTATGTGTGGAAATGTATGTCATTTAGTTAATGATGTTCTCTATATTTTCAATATGTATAAACTCTTCTAATATAATATGGATGAATTTTTTTTTTTGTCAAAGATATGGATGAATATTAAACAATAAAATAGAAGAAAAAGAAAAGATATTTAACGGGCCTAGTCAAAGCTCAAAACCTCAAGTATTGGCCCAATATTATTGAGGTCTTATGAAAAAAAGTAAAAGTAAACTATATATAAAAAAAAAAGAATTTGCCGTTAGTAAACCTATAACTTTTCATCCAAGTAATTTCTTTCAACCTCCGTCTCTTCTCTTCGCCATGTTCTCTTAGCAAAACCCTAATTTCTTAGCAAATATAAATATAACTTTTCAGCCACGCAATTTTTTTCAACCTCTCTCCCTTCTCTTTGCCCTGTTCTCTTGTTGACCCACCAATCTCTCTTCTCTTAGGTCTGTTCTGTAAGAGACTTACCGATCTCACCACTGATCACATCATCAAAGGATCCAAAAACTGAGGATATTGTGTCCAATCCTCTGGAGAAGGCTACTACAATACTGAAGTTGAAGGAGATGTACGCTTTAACAGAAAGGTTTATGGAATTAACCAAACAGGTTATGGAATCTTTAGAAAGAGGTGATTGTAAAGAATTAGTTGTGTCTTCGAAAGATTGTTGCAACAAAGAGCTTAGTGAGTACATCATGTATTAAATACGAATACTTTTGGACAGACGTTAATTTCGTTATAAAGATACTAGAGAACCAACATGTATATTTTAAGTCGTTATATATGTATAGAGACGTTGATTTCATTTCATACAACATAATATACTATCTTTTTATTCTTATGTCGTTTTTAAAAGACACATATACACACACTTTTTCATTACTTCTTTAGTATATTTGTAAGTACGTTCAATATATATATATACGTCAACATCCATATCCACTTAATAAAGGTTCCTGCAAAATGATCACAAAATTGTATGAGATAGTTTACTAATTGAAAAACTTGTAGGTTGCTAATCATTAAACACTTCTAGTACTGATTTACCTTCACACTTTAGTATTATCGCGCATCATCAACTAGGATTGGTAATTAGTAATAAAGCGATCCTGCATATTTTGAGTTCCTCATATAAAGATTTGTAAATAAATGACAAATCATGTAAAACAATATATCACAAAATGAATTTGCAATTGGTATGATAAAATCTGTAGTTTTACCTTTCCACCAGTTCCCTCTTGAAGCTTCATTGGAATCGCTATCTTCTCCATCTTTCTTATACTGGACAACTCACAATTAGTCAGTTTAGTAGAGTCAATGTAAAATACATATGTAGAGAGTTATAAAGAGGATACAGATATATATATATATATATGTGTATACATAGAATATCATTTTATATAGTTCAAATATCAACACAAAGTTCTAGTGTTAGTGAGAGTAGCTAGGGACTTACAGCATCTGGATCAGTTGTTGAAGAGGAACAGTTGTCTTGGCCTCCATAGTAAATGGATGAGCTCAAGTTGCATGGTGGTTGTGTAATTTCTTCATTTTGGTGACTTTTTCTCTCCTTATATCTGCTCCTTTCTCCTCTTTCATCTGGTATAAGTTATAACCATTATTCACATTTCTCACTTTTAATAACTAAGTCTCAAGGTGAAGTTCATTGCATATCAAGTAAAACGTAAACTCACTTAGATTCCCCAAATTTGTAGGTGGATATATAGCAGCTTCATTTCGAGTTGCTAAGTTCGCTTGCGTCCCCTTTGAATTGAGATTAAAACAAACAAACCCGTGAAACTATGTATATCTATAGATTGAGAGATGACGGTGATATTTGATTCATACCATTGAGGGTGGTGGGAAAATGGATTGGAACAATCCTGTTGTTGATGAAGAAGGTGAAGTGGAGACTCTTGGACCAAAAAGATGATCCAAAGAGGAAGAGGAGGACGATGAAGAGGAAGCAGATACTGACTTTTTCTTGTCCATCACTGCTCTTTTCTCAACTTTGTTTTGTCTGTTTGTTTGTGTGTATGTACTAATGGATTTATATGATAAAGAGTTTGTTCTTTTCAGCTAAGGGATCTATGTTCGAAGGATAACGAGAAGTTACTTTGAGATAGATTTGTAGTCGTTTGTGTTGAGGGTATGAGATTTAACTCACCTGCTCTAAGCTTATTTATAGACGACTATTCAGTGTAGAGTTTGAAACGTCTTAGTATACTTATCAATACTTGGATCTTTAGATTCTTGGTATCTTAGATCATTTGTTATATAGGTAACATTATTTTATTATATTATTAGAGCTAAATTATACATTCTCTAATAAAGTATCTTGTTATCTTAAACATAATTAAACGTGCCACTTAGCACTAGAATATCCCAAATTTTATACCCAAAATAGTTGATGAACTCTCTTTAGTCTTTTGATCATGCTATTACACATATCTCGGGTGTAGTTATCAAATTAGGGCTTTACACCAAGTTTTGTTCTTTGTTAAGTTTGCAGTTACTGATTTTTTTTATATTTTTTACTTTGCATATAGCATTTGCATTTTAAATTATGAAACTATGGCGTTTAACTTTGTAAAACACAATGTTTATTAGTGATTTATATTAAAAATCTTTTGAAATTTACCTAGTATGGTAGTTTGAATAATTCAGTGAATGATTCTGTCATCAGATATTTGATCCATCTTTACAAATTTAGGGTGTGAGTTTTAGACTATGGATAGGAGATTCTCGATCCAATTGTGGACAAAAAAAATTACAAACAAAAATGACAAAAAGATGGGGCATACAATTTCACCAAAGAACAATTAGACTACGATATGCAAGGACCTATTCGCGTTTGATTTTTTTTGGATTCTCGATTTCATTAATTTAAGATTCATTATGATAAATTTTTTTTTGGGTCGGATTCTGTTTAGTTATGATAATTTGTTAAAGATCCATTCCTTATACGAATACATATTAGATTTCATTTAGATCATGTTTGGATTCAAAGTACTTTTATCCAAATTCTTTTAAAAAATAAAAATTAATGAAGAATTAATAAAAAAGTCTTAAGAAACTAAAATTTTATTTAAGGTTTTTGATTATATTAGATTTTTGTTATTTCTATCCAACATGACTAATATACCTAGATTTATAGTTGTAAATTGAATAGGTTGGTTATTGAAATCAAGATATAAGTAATATTTTTTAAGCATATAATTATATTATGGATATTTCAAGTCCCTATTAAGTTTTTGGTTTGGGTTCGATTGTTTAGACACAAGAAATTATACCTATTTAGATATTTAGTTGGTTCAAGTTTTTGGTATTTCATATACATATTCAGTTTTTGGTTTGCATTTGGTTTTTTTATATACAAGGAATTAAAACCTATTAAGATTTAAATACTTTCTAATAAAAGGATTGGTTATGTGGACTCAGATCTCTTATCCAGCCCTATGAAGAATAATGAAGCCATACAAAGAATAAACAATTTGTGAATCCCCTGAACGGAACCTAACTGACCGAATATAATGTCAATGTGCGTGATGGGTTTTTGTCTAAATATTCCTTCTATCGGTTATTTGTTTGACTCTGACTTTTGAAACACTCACATGACCGATTGTATCTATTTCTAACGAACACTAAGAATTCTTAGTACAACGCAAGTTCAACGAAAGTATAAACTAACGGTACAGGCTACTCTCACGCAAGGTATAATTCGACTGCAAAAAAGGAAATTTCAAAAGAAGATTTTCTTTTTTTTTTTTAACTTAGAAATTCCCAGAACCTATGGAAGGGGACTGGACTATTTTTCTGGGGTAGTAATGCCTACGGATAGACCCTCACCGCCAGTTTTACAAATGGGTAGTAAGCATGTACCCATATCCGTGTAAAGACCGAGACTCACCGGATAAGCTCGACAGATACATAGAGAAGTAAGCTCAACAGATTTCAATTTTTTTCATCTGGAATAGTATTCGTGTGTGTTTGGAGTAGTGTCCGTTAATCCTGACCAAATTAATTGTGAAATAGTTTTGAGTGTTGGGGATTCGAACCCGCAACGTGGGAGGCGCCCGGGCCCAATCCTTACCACCCGACCACAATCATTCGGTCAATTTCAAAAGAAGATTGAATGTGAAAACTTTTAGTTGATACGTGTCCTTCATGGAAGTTGAGGAACTCAAGAGTCGTTACATGTTCACTGCCATATCTCACCCATTTGCAACTTTCTGAACTAATTAGTGGAGACCATTGACATGAAGAATGTCAAAAAGAGTTAGAGATAGAGATAGAGCTTAAAGATGAGAGAGAGGTCAGCCTTTTGAAAAGAGGATTAGATCCTTTGTAATTTAAGGAGAGCCATAGCTTCAATAGGGTTATAGAGAAGCTCCTAGCTACAAATGCTCTCTGCTCCCCAACCATGGATCCATATACAACTTGAATCTATTGTGCCTAGTTGACAATGCATAACTTTCACATGGCTATGATGTCTAGATGCATTGGACATTAAGCTCTTTCATTAATTTAGGAATCCAATTTGTGTTTTTTGTCAAACAATTGAATTGACAAGTCTTTATTCATATCACAAGGCTCAAATACATAATTTCCTAGAGTCATATTTTGGTGAAGAATTTTAGAAATCTATTTTCTGTAAACAGTTAGATCGACAATATGTTATTTATGATTCAAACTCATCTCTAAAATCTCCTATTAACTACCGATGAAGTTGAGTTTTAGATGTCTGCGCCTTGAACATTTAACCACCAGATAAGAGCTAGACTTCGAACTAATGTTTATGTTTGATCTTTTTCATGATTTTTTTTCATAGTTGTTTAAGTTTTCTTAAAAGTTGTTCTTAATCATATATCAAAATTACAATCACTGACAACTTCTATTCCTCATCCATTTGATCCATTACTTTATCATCTTTATAAACATTTTAATTTAATCGAATTAATGTAAGATAGAAGAAATATGATAATGTGTGTTATATCGGGATATCTAAAGAATAAAACATAAAAATAAAGATGAATAAACCTAAATGTTCCTTGTGTTCCCTAAAGCTCAACAAATACCACTTGCTCCTTTTTTTTTGGTTTCTTATCTAGAAAAACGAATCCTATACTCCTAATGGATTATAAGTTCGAATTCAAACATTTGAAAAACATTGCTTTTGTCAAATGGACTTCATTTCTAGTCGAAAGTTGGCTACTACTTAGGTTTGGACCGATAATTATGTAGCCTAAAGTTCAAGGATACTCGGGTCTGCTAGATTGGTGATGCGGCTGTCCATTAAATTAACATAATGAATATATAAAAATTATTGTTTTCTGTAATTAGATCATGAGTCCCAACCAATAATACAAATTCTCCCAACCCTAACCTTATCACACAAAGATTTTCATCGTCTTCTTCAGTTTTTATTTTTGGCTCTAATTCGTAATTCTTATTACTTTAAATTTCAGAATAGATTTTCTATCTCACAATATTAAAGGGTTGTCCGAAAATCTTTTCTTTATAACTTCTGTTTCATCATATTGACTTTCTTTTTAATTGAATGAATGAATAAAGTTGACACACACAAAAAAAAAACTTAAATAAACGAATTTTTTGTAACTTTTTGGATCGAATTCCGGTGAAAATATATATAAAATAATATCTGACGGCGGATTTCATGTCATTCAATCATCTTTTGCTCATTCATTTTTTCTCTCATTTAAATGAATGTTACAATAGTAATTGATTAAACAAAGAAAAAAAGTCCTTCTAGTAAGTAAATAGTAATAAATTATCCTTAGGAAACTTGTAGCTGTAGATTTCGACGTCGTTGGGGCGTATAAATCTCATCATGTTCAGCTACACCATAAACTCCAATCTCACCTGCACACGTTTATATATGTATATTTATATTTTATATTAAACTTACTATTATAATTTTGCAATTTGTTAGTTCGACAAAGTTATTGGTATGATTTCTTCTTTAAAATTAGAGATTCGTGGTTTTGATTGGCCAAGTGAATAAACTTACCTTTCAATTTCTCAGCCTCTCCACTTGTGAGTATTGCTGCAAATCCGCTTATGACTTCCTTGTAGCAATGTACTAGCGCATTTTTCCACGATCTAATGAAAAAAAAAAGAAAAAAGATCAAAAGTAACATCTTTTAATTGTTTTTGACTATTTTTGAATCCACCCAAACTTTTTTGGTTGTTAAATATTGGATTGCCTTTTCAAGTGTCTTTGCTCAAATAGTTCGAGTGTTATATTTGTTGTATTTTTCACTCGAGTTTGATTCAGACGGTCATATTTGCTTTACTGTTATTATTAGAGATTTAAAAGATTTTGTTATGGATCCAGTCTTATCAATTTAGTTATTAATAAATTTAAATTTGATTGGCTAATGTCCAATCCTTAGCTAAACTATAAACTCAAATTTTTAATTTTATCCCGCTAGATTATGCGATTAGTGAAATCAAGTCCGATAAAATAAATACCAAGATGAATTATTTAACCATTTCACCAAAATCAATTCTCTAATCCAAATTTTAGAGCAGGTTCAATGACAATTCTTAACTGAGTTTCTTATGAAAAAAAAAAAATTAGAAAAATAGGAGAGAGAAGAGATGGGGTTCTAAAGGAAGAGAGTGAGTTTCTAATTTTTGTCAAATAAGAAACGAATCTACACACGTGTTCTTATTTGATTCAATAATTTTGTTTAAAAATATAAAATTTAAATAAAAAATAAATTCTTACATAAATAATAATATTTTATTAATTTAGAACCTAAAAATAAGGATCCATCGATGAAGGTGGTTTTATTTCCCTATTTTATTTTCTTGTTTTTGGTTTTTTGTTTTTGTTAATACATCTTCAGAGATTAAATATTTTATTTCATTTATTGTTCTAATCTGTAGAAACCATACCTTCCATGCAACACTTTTCTGAGAAGATGGTGGTATAGCTTACAGTCATCATGATAAAATCCAAAATCAACATGAACCATATAAATCTGTGTATCATATTCAATTCAAAGAATTATATTTTGTCTTCATAAATATTAGTTTTAGAGAAAAATATTAAACTGATACAGATGTTGATACCTTCATTGACGGATTTTCCGAAGATGGAGCCAATGTTGTACTCGAACAGACGGCGGAAATTAAAAATACGAAGAAAATCAATAATATTCGGGAAAACATTTCGATAGAAAATTTTAAGAGATTAGAGATTTGGATTAAATAAATTATTATTGTGGATATATTTATAAATACCGGTGAACAATTAATGAAAACGTTAGGCTTAACGTGAGTAGCTTTGAGCTCTTTAATCTCTTTTGAGCGTTTATAACCGCATTTACTTAAGTAATTTATCATATAGATTCCCTTCTTTCGGTTTTTTCTTGTAAATCCTTAACATAACGTTTGTTTTTTCAACAAATCTTTATTAGTTTATTTTTTAGTATTAGATGACAATTGATCGGTCTATTAACCAAGTTCTTACATTATTACATTATGTAAGTAATAAGACTCGATCTCTGAATGTGCAAGTTGAAAGTGCAGAGAATTCGACATAACAGATTACTGATCTGCACACAGAACACTGTAAATACACGAAAAACTAGATTTATTTAGGTAAAAATTTTCTTCCAAAAGCTTCTCACTTTGTTGGAAATTACTCTTCTAGAAACCAACCTAAATCTAGATTTCTTAACCCTAAACACGACCCTGACAATCAGGACAGACCCCTGGCGAGCTTAAGCTTTTTAGTCTTTTTCTCAAAAAATCTCTCGCAAAAGTTCTAACCCTAAATTACAATGATGTAAACTATTTATATGTATGTCATCACCTTGGTCTTCAACCCTAGATCACGTCCAATAAGAGATTTGGTCTTATCCCTTAATTTTCTTATCCATTCAAAATTCTGTTAGAGTGAATATTCTCAATATTTACCTAATTTTCATCTTTTCCTTTTCTTTTTGAATTCTTCATGATTTTTAGCAACCCCTTCTATTTTCACGTGTCCTCCATACATCTTCAATCTCCCCCTTTTTGGCTTGATGTGCATCTCGAGCAAACAGATTCCTGTTGAGCAAAATTAGGTTCTTGTTTAGCAACTTTTGATATAATGCTTCCCCTAAATCGTTTCTCCCCCACAACCAGACATTATGGATTCATCAGAAGTCATCCTTTTATCTCCCCCTGCTTGAGAGCACGTCAAGACAAAAACAACCACATGTTTCCGGGTTACAACAAGTTGTTGTGAAGTGAATCACAACATTGTTTCCCCCTTTCGACTCTTGTTGTTTGACTTACTCCATACCCGTGTGTGTTCTAATACTGATTTTTCCTTTCAACCTCATAACACTCTGCCATTCTATTATGAAGCACATTATCAGACTTCTGTATGTAACCTTGTGTCCCCTTCATGTGATGAGACATTCTCCTATCACAACATTGCCAATCTTCAACGTGGTGAGGATGATGATACAAATCATACCTTTGAACCCAAAATTTGTTTCTTGTCCGATTGTCCCAGTAGACTCTATTACATGCTTGATTCTGTTCAGATAGCTGTAACATTCAGCTTTGATATGACCATTTGATATGACCATGCTTTCCACAAAACCAACAATCAACCCTTTGTTTCCAAGAGTAATCAACAATTCCTTTGTTAACAACATGCCTTCTTAAATTGTTGCAGTGAACATTTTGATATGCTCTGTTCTGGGTCGTCACAGGTCTGCTCGTAGAACTCGGTAGAACAGAAGGTTGTTTTCTGGGCGTTGACTTTCTGTAACCTTCTGAGGTTGAATGCTTCTGTTTTTTTCTTTTGAGTCACACACAACTCTGTTGATTTATTGACTTCTAGTGCAGCTTTCACAAACTTTGTTGTAGCACTAGATTCTGCTCCTGAGTAACCAAGCCCCCAACTCACATTGCTCATTCTTCCCAATGATAAGACTTTGTCAAGATCTTCAGTTCCTTTGGTCAACATCTTGACCTGCTTCATCTACTCAAACAGTCTGCTCTCTTGATCAACATTCTTAGCTTTGACATCCTTGAGTTCATTCTCAGCTTGTTGCA
>OVBA01006099.1:0-17927 GCA_900406435.1 Lepidium aucheri
TTCCTTTTGTATTCCTTAGCCATTTTCCCATCAGCTCTTGTTCTAGCCGATTTTGCTTCCTTGTAACCAAATCTAGAGCCTCTGCAAGCCTATCATTGCTTTGTAAAGGACTCACCTTTGGCTTAAGGTGGAAACTTGGGTAACGACATTTCAGTTCAACAAAGCATTCCCAAGAGTCCTCACTTTCTTGTAGCTTACCCTAGTCAATCAACACCTCTGGATTTGTTTTGGCTGCACCCTTTCAGATAGCTAAGACTGCTACCGGTTTTGTTTCCCAATGGAAATCTAGACTGAGACAAGAAGGTATATCTTGTGCTACCTAATCCGATGGTACAACTTATTTGAGTTGAGAGATATGAAATACTGGATGAATGGCACTACTCTCTGGTAACTGCAGCTTCTATGCAACTCTACCATTCTTTTGCGTGATCTTATATGGTCCAAAGTAACGAGGAGACAACTTCTAATTGAAGTGACGAGCCACAATCTTATGTCTATATGGTCTCAACTTGATATAAACTACATCTCCCACCTAAAATTCACTTATCTTCTCTGTTTACTAGCCGAGCTCACTATTTTCTGCTGAGCATGTGCCATATTGACCCTCAACTCATTAACTAAGTAATCTCTTTCCCAGATCATCTCATCAACATGCACATTATTGGTTGGAATGTAACCATACCTAAGTACCTATGGCGGCTCACGACCATACACCACATGAAAGGGTGATATCTTTATAGTGGGGTGATATGATGTGTTGCATGAATACTCTGCCCAAGTCAGCCAATAAGCCCAACTGGTCAGTTTCTCCTTTACAAAACACCTAAGATACGACTCCAACCACTTGTTCAATACCTCTGTCTGACCATCAGTTTGAGGATGGTAAGCACCACTCTTCCTCAACTCAATGCCATGTACCTAGAACATCTCAGATCAGAAGTTAATTAGAAATACCTTGTCCCTGCCTGACACAATTTTCTCTGGGAACCTGTGTAACCTTGTAATCTCATGTATGAATGCAACTGCTATTGAACTTGTCGTGAACGGATGTTTCAGCGGTATAAAATGCCCTTGATTGCTTAGCTATCAACCATAACCAACACTGAATCACATCAGACCAAATTTGCATTAGAATTGGGAGAGCACAAAGAGTAGCAGCAGTTGTTAGTGTCGAGTATTTACAAGTTTGCCACACTCGGCAATTCTTTATGTACTGCTCAATGTGCTTCTTCATGCGGACAAGAAACCTCCTTGTGCATACGTTTATAGGTCTTAAGTAAATCCCTATGGCATCTAGTAACACTGGAATGAAATTTCCTTAATAGGCTTGCAATGAAGGGAGATCCTCTCGAAGTCACTAATCTCTCAGCATTCATCAACACTTCTCCTAATATATGAATGCTCTAATCAAATGTTATGCAGGTGATCAATTAATCATTTACACTCTTTGTCTTTCAACTATTGCTGCTTCAACACTTCAATATTCAAGGAAGGTGGAGCTATGATTTGAAGATGTTCAAAATGCTATGTCTGTTGTCTAGAAAAGGCATCAACCACTCAAGTTTTTGCTCCCGATTTTTACTCAGTAAAGTAATTCAATCCCACCAGTTTAATAGCCCATTTTTGCTGCTCACATGTCAGATTTTTTCTGATCCAACAAGTGTTTCAAACGTTTCTGGTTGGTTCTTATCACAAAGTGTCTTCCCATCACATAGTGTTTCCATTTAGTCACTACAAACACTATGGCTAACAAATCCTGTTCATACACCGACTTAGTCTTGTTTTTTTATGAATACACTTGACTAATAAAGGCAAATCGGAAACGAACAATCAAAAATTTTATGCACTTAGAGATGGCTCGATGATTCTTTGCCATGGATTCCCTATAGGGACCATATCACTACATGTAGTAGTGTCAAGGTTGTGGAACTTTGGAATAATGAAGCCAATGGCTCGAACCAGAATACTTTAATTGAGCTATTGAAGGTACAAGATGATAACACCATCAATAGAAAACTAGACAAGAGCAAGGAAGATAGCTACGTGTGGAGCCTGAGCAGTAATGGTTGCTACACTACAAAAAGTTGTTATGAGTTAGCATTGAAACTGAATGATCTAGAGCAACACGAATCACCTCCAGTGGAAAGAAAAGCATGGACAAGCCTATAGAAAGCGCATACTACACCCAAGATCCAACATTTTTATGGAAAGCCCTTGCGGGTGCCTTGGCCGTAGGGGAAGGTTGCAAGCCAGAAACATAACTCACGACAACATATGCTTGGCCTGTAATATAGGGAATGAAATCACTAACCATGTACTATTTACTTGTTAGGTTGCAGAAAAAGTTTGGAAACGACTCTCCACCCCTATACCGGAGAGAGGCTTCTCGGTGACATCCCACTTCTTGAACATCAATTATCTGTTAAAATGTCACACTGATCACATTATCCCCAAACCAACTCGGAGAGAAATACCATAGATAACATAATTGTAATGGAAGGCCATGAATGCTTTAATATTTGAGAAAAGAAAATGTGAAATAGAAAACATACTGAATCATGCTGTTGAAGAAGCAGAAGAGTGGCATCGTACAAAATACATGGAGATGAACAAAGGACTAATGGTGTGGAAAATAGTTTATCGCTGAATTCATTACATCCTCAGGATATTGATTATGTCAAATGCTACATTGGAATATCATATGTGAAAGGACACAGTATTGTGGTGCCGCCTGGATATTCAATGATGGTTTTGGGAAGATTATATTACATGGGAAAGAACCTTTGCCAATATCAGATGCTACGATCATACAGAGTCTTCAAGCATGTTATGGGCTATAGAAAGTATGGACCATATGCATCGCTGATACTTGCTTTTAATATTCAGTTAATTAAAACAAATGCAAACAACTATTATTAAAAGCATTTGAGGTTGAAATCCACAAGGGACCTAAAACTAACACAATATGACTATAAGAACAAAACTTTAGCTAAAGCAAGTCAAATTTAGAATTGAACTAACAGACTACTGAAACTAAAACAAAGCAAACTAAAGCAAACAAAGATCAAAACAAACTCAACTATAACAAATGACTTAAAAAACAACAATTCAAATGCAAAGACAATCAAACAAATCTAAATGGCTTTAGGCAAGGTAATTGATTAAATCGAAAGACAACTAAAGGCTGTTCTTTAGTACGTCGCTGCATCTAAGTTCATCGACCTAAATTTACACTTTATCGAAGACAAATAGTATGATGAATAAAGAAGATTGTGTCGCTGCGATTAATTAAATAGGCTTTATAGTGTTGCTCGAAAATACAGCGACCACTTGGAATGGTCGCAGCGATCACTTTAACGGCATCACCTTTACTTTTATAGCATCACCTTTCTATTTTGCCACATAATTAGACATGAAATTACTTTTATTTTTTTGATCGCTGGCGTTCTTCAAAAGAACAGGCCCTAACTAATGATGCATAATAGCAAAATTAAGTTTAACCTAGGACATAGAACACAATTCTAGATCAACCCACTCTCATGGTATTAACCTTTATACTAATCAATTAACTGAACTAAACTCTTATTTGTAAATTCAAAGATCAATAAGCATAAAATACAAGTCTATTAAGCCCACTAATAACCCCAACTTCATTTTTCAATGGGTAGGGAAGAAAAGCTCATAAAAAGTCTTTCAGGAAATTTCACAAACACCTTATCATGTACTTTCAAGTAATCAAGTTGAATCTAGCATTAATGATATGAAGGAATCTAACAATCTAAGCATCAAAAATCAATCATCTAACCCTAGGATCAACCAAGCTATCAACCATTTAAAAGACTACTCACTCATAGCGACAAAGAAAATCAAAACACAATATGCAAAGACAAATATAATGAAAAAGAGAAGAAATAAGATGAAGAAATGTAAATACATGGGAGATGACAATCATGAACAGTCTCCAACTATTCTTCCTATATCTCAAGTGGTTACTCAAAAACTAGATGAAAGATTGTCTAAAACCCCTAAGTATTTGGGTTTTAATGTAATAACATCTTAGGTTATCTGTAAACAGAAGAAGAGAGGATCGCTACAGAAGAGCAAAATCAGACGGAGAAAAAGATAGAAGAAGAAGATTCAGATAAGATTCCAGAGAATAAGGAGAAGAGAAATTATGGCTGAATATTCTTAATGATTGCATTAAATGTTTCCATATATAGGTTTGGGGCTTTTATAGCCTTTACATACTCAAATGACAATTGAAACTTAATAAAATGACATTACCAATTATTATTTAGTGTCAGTGAGAGACTCTTCTTCTCAGAGAAGGTTTTCTTCCTTTTGTATTCCTTAGCCATTTTCCCATCAGCTCTTGTTCTAGCCGATCTTTGCTTCCTTGTAACCAAATCTAGAGCCTCTGCAAGCCTATCATTGCTCTCTGTAAATGACTCACCTTTCGCTTAAGGTGGAAACTTGGATAACGACATTTCAGTTCAGCAACGCATTCCGAAGAGTCCTCACTTTCTTGTAGCTTACCCTAGTCAATCAACACCTCTGGATCCGTTTTGGCTGCACCCTTTCAGATAGCTAATACTGCTATAGGTTTTGTTTCCCAATGGAAATCTAGACTGAGACAAGAAGGTATATCTTGTGCTACCTAATCCGGTGGTACAACTTATTTGAGTTGAGAGATATGAAATACTGGATGAATGGCACTACTCTCTGGTAACTGTAGCTTCTACGCAACTCTACCATTCTTTTGCGTGATCTTATATGGTCCAATTTAACGAGGAGACAACTTCTCATTGAAGTGACGAGCCACAATCTTATGTCTATATGGTCTCAACTTGATATAAACCGCATCTCCCACCTAAAATTCACTTATCTTCTCTGTTTATTAGCCGAGCTCACTATTTTCTGCTGAGCATGTGCCATATTGACCCTCAACTCATTAACTAATTCATCTCTTTCCCTGATCATCTCATCAACATGCACATTATTGGTTGGAATGTAACCATACCTAAGTACCTTTGGCGGCTCACGACCATACACCACATGAAAGGGTGATATCTTTATAGTGGGGTGATATGATGTGTTGCATGAAAACTCTGCCCAAGTCAGCCAATAAGCCGAACTGGTCAGTTTCTCCTTTACAAAACACCTTAGATACGACTCCAACCACTTGTTCAATACCTCTGTCTGACCATCAGTTTGAGGATAGTAAGCACCACTCTTCCTCAACTCAATTCCATGTACCTAGAACATATCAGATCAGAAGTTAATTGACACAATTTTCTCTGGGAACCTGTGTAACCTTGTAATCTCATGTATGAACGCAACTGCTATTGAACTTGTCGTGAACAGATGTTTCAGCGGTATAAAATGCCCTTGATTGCTTAGCTATCAACCATAGCCAACACTGAATCATATTCCTTAGATTTTGGGAATCTCTCTACGAAATCCATTCTCACATCAGACCAAATTTGCATTAGAATTGGGAGAGCACAAAGAGTACCAGCAGCTGTTAGTGTCGAGTATTTACAAGTTTGCCACACTCGGCAATTCTTTATGTACTGCTCAATGTGCTTCTTCATGCGGACAAGAAAACCTCCTTGTGCATACGTTTATAGGTCTTAAGTAAATCCCTATGGCGTCTAGTGACACTGGAATGAAATTTTCTTAATAGGCTTGCAATGAAGGGAGATCCTCTCGAAGTCACTAATCTCTCAGCATTCATCAACACTTCTCCTAATATATGAATGCTCTAATCAAATGTTATGCAGGTGATCAATTAATCATTTACACTCTTTGTCTTTCAACTATTGCTGCTTCAACACTTCAATATTCAAGGAAGGCGGAGCTATGATTTGAAGATGTTCAAAATGCTATGTCTGTTGTCTAGAAAAGGCATCCACCACTAGTTTCTGCTCCCGATTTTTACTCAGTAAAGTAATTCAATCCCACCAGTTTAATAGCCCATTTTTGCTGCTCACATGTCAGATTTTTCTGGTCCAACAAGTGTTTCAAACGTTTCTGGTCGGTTCTTATCACAAAGTGTCTTCCCATCACATAGTGTTTCCATTTAGTCACTACAAACACTATGGCTAACAAATCCCGTTCATACACCGACTTGGTCTTGTTTTTTTCTGAATACACTTGACTAATAAAGGCAATCGGCCTCTTCTCTTGAGATAATATTGCGCCAATTCCTGTACCGAAAGCATCTGTCTCAATCACAAAGGGTTTGTTGAAGTCAGGTAATTTCAAAATTGTAAGCATTGTCATTGCTTCCTTAAGAGTTGTGAACGCCTTATGTGTTTGGTTACTCTAGTTGAATTTATTCTTCTTGAGGAGCTCAGTCAGCGGCTGTGCAATGCTGCCATAGCCCTTAACAAACCTCTGATAATAACCAATTAACCTAAAAAAATCCCTCAGCACCGTTATGTTCTTGGGCATTGACCAGTTTTTTATCGCCATCAGCTTATCCTTATTAGCTGTTACTCCATTTTCTAAGATTATGTGACCTAAATAGGAGATCCTCATTTACTATGAAAGCACATTTCTTCTAATTAGCAAAAAATGAGTGCTATTTCAATGTATCCAAAACATCCTGTAAGTGTTTCTCGTGAATATTCAGGTCTAGACTAACACTAAAATGTCATCAAAAAACACTAGCACTGATCTCCGTAAGAAGGGTCTGAATATCTCATTCATAACATTTTGGAAGGTCGCATGGGCGTTACACAAACCAAATGACATAACTCTGAATTTATAATGACCCTCGTGTGATCTAAAGGCATTCTTGTTCACATTTGATTTCTTCACTCGTATTTGCTGATAACCTGACTTCAAGTCTGTCTTTGAGAAACACACTTGCCCCACCCAAATCATCTAACAACTCTTCAATAATCGGAATGGGGTATCTATCAGGATTATCTCTTTGTTTGGAGCTCGGTAATCCACACAAAAGCGCCATCCTCCATCTTTTTTCTTCACCAACAAAACTGGACTACGGTATAGGCTTATGCTAGGTTTGATTATACCCGTCGCCGGCATCTCCTTAACAAGCCTTTCAATCTCATTCATCATTGTGAATGAATACTGATACGGTCTGCTATTAACTAGTCCTGACCCTTCTTTCATTCTGATAGCATGTTCCTTTTTCCTCATAGAAGGCAATCCACTGGGCACTGAAACCTTACCCTCAAGCAGTTCAAAGAGTTCCAACAGGAAGTGCTCCTCTCCTTCAATCTTTCTATTCCCAATGTACGTTTCTTTAGCAACTGAGGACTGCCATTAATAATCATCCACTGACCCTTTTGCTTAAATTTCAATCTTCTCAGTCCCTTATTAACCCTTGTTTCTCCCAACTTCGCCAACCAAGAATATCCTAAAACCATGTCTGTTGTACCCAATCCAAAGCAAAAGAAATCCTCTACAATTCTAATCCTGACAAGTTCAGAGTTATACCTTCACATTTCCCTTGACCTGCCACCACTTTACCATCTCCAATCGATACAAAAATGGCATAGTAGCTGACACTCACAATCTCATTTTATCCACCAGATCCTGAGAAATAAAATTGCAAGTCACTCCTGAATTGATTAAAACCACAACCTAAATGCCATCCACCATAGCTAATAGTCTCAGTGATTTCTTGGCTGTAATCCCAGTCGACGACAAAAGTATGATGTGTTCCAGCTCAAGTTCCTCTATCACCTCTTCCTGAATGGCGTTGTCACTCATCTCAGTCTCATTCATCTTAACATCTGGCATTTCCTCAATTTCCAAGGCTCTGAATCGCTAATTTGAACAACATCTTTTCCTAGTTAACCATTTTTCTCCACAGTGACGGTAACAATTTATCATTCTTCCTTGTTCTTGTGTCAATTGTTTGTCATCTATCATATCATCCACTGGTTTTTGGAAAGGAACAATTGCATTTTTCTGATTAGAATTACTGTAGAATGGCCTATTTTGTGTCTTAATTGGAGCTAGTAAAACCTTATAACTACTCCGATGTACCCAGGTTAGCCTCCTGGTCCTCCACAATATTTGAAAGCTTGAACATGTGCTTCAGATTAACAGGGCAACACCTCACTACCAGATCCCTAATTTCTTTTTAAGCCTCCTAGATACATGTCCTCTAAGACAGATATGGTCACCTCAGGAAAGTCTGAACACAGAGATTCAAACACTTATCTATATTCACTCCCAAAACATATTTTTCTTAATCCATAAAGTAATCCAAAGGTAGTACATCCATAAGTGGGCTTATACGGAGTGAGGAAGAGATCCTTAAACACCTCCCAATTGCTAATCTCCTCTCTGTCCTGAGCCATTTTAAGCCATTTGATAGCACTACCAGTCATACATTGATAAGCCACACTCAACTTGTCTCGTTCTGCTACTTGGTGGTTATTGAAATACCTCTCCAATCTATAGATCCATTCATCCGCATCTTAACCCTCATACATAAGTAACTCTATTTTTCTCGTGTATATATCAATAGTGGATACTGGAGAGCTTACCTTGTTCACATCAAAACTCTGAAAAGAGGAAGAACCTTGATGGTGATGACTAGGTACTGTCAGCTGAGGAAGAGGTAAAATCCAATCACCTTGCAGCTTCTCAAGTGGCAGTGAATAATCAATCGGTGCTTTCCCTAAATCCTTAACGTCCACACGAGCACATGAAGCTAAAGTATGATCCATGTCTTCTCACTGGGTTTGAAATCAGATCCACTCGCTTTATGAGAGTCGCAAGGGCTTCTTTCAACATTTTCCTCTCTTTACTTGCCTTCTTCAATGACTATATGACATCGAGGTTGGATTTTCTGAGCATACCCAACTATGATTCCATATCTAAGGAGGTTTCCTCTTCATCGTTTCTTTGCGCCATGGATCTTAAGACTCTGATACCAATAATAACACCTGAAGTTATTTGTAAGCAGAAGAAGATAGGATCGTTAAAGAAGAGCAGAATCAGACAAAGAAGAAGATAAAAGAAAAAGATTCGGATAAGTTTTCAGATAAGAAGAAAAAGAGAAATTACGGCTGAATATTCTTAATGATTGCATAAATGTTCCCATATCTAGATTTGTGGCTTTTATAATCTTTACATACTCAAACGACAGTTGAAACTTAATAAAACGACATTACTAATTATTAGTTAGTCTTAGTGAGAGATTCTTTTTCGCACAGAAGGTTTGTTTTCCCAAGCCATTTTTCCCATCATCTCTTGTTCTAGCCAATCTTTGCTTCCTTGTAACCAAACCCATGCCACTACAAGCATGTCATAAACAAAATCGGGTCGACACGGGAGAAACTGGGTTGGATAAACTCATATTACGCATGTGCATAGGAAGTCGAGGTCCTAAGGTCGGGCAAGAGATCGACCTTTTGAGCATCCAGAAGTGATTTTCATGTGTGTGTGGTTTGTCGAGGTCATATAGTCAATCTGGACGTCAGCGATCCTTGCATGAGAGAGTCTCGACATAATCTTCGCGGTAGAATGACCTGTCTTGGGTAAAATCATCATATATTCCTAACCACTTGTCCAAATGCCTTTAAAAAACCACCACATGAAAGCTGAATTTTGTGGCTATATTGTATCCAAATTGAATCCAATTCTGTTCATTATAAGGCTTTCATAGATCAACAATCTCAAGCACTTAGTAGCGGTTCTTCACCCAAGGCCTTGTCTCAACCAATGTGGTCAAGGTACTCAACAACCAACTTTACATATTTGTTTGATGCATTTCACTTCATCTTCTTGCTTGTATATCCATCCCAAATCTCCAGTCCTTCATACGTAACTCCAAATCACCTAAAATGACTCAAAACAAGAAAATAAGCAACTCGATCTATCTAAGACACTAAGATGAAAAATCAAAGAAAATTTATGCTAAAATTAATAAATGTGACTCTAAAACAATGAAAAAGGACCAAATTATATATGAATACTTATTTGAATATGATGCATATCAACTCTCCTTGACTTTTCTTTTGCTTGCCCTCATGCAAACAAATGACAAAACCGAAGAAGAGGTTGTGAGTGGGAACTTAAAGCCTTAAGAACCAAGAAATTATTAGCTCAAAAATCCAAAGAGAGTGACCACAACTTGTCAAAAGCAATATTCTTAATGAACTCTATCTTATCTAGGCTTTGCAATTCAGTTTCAAACAACAAGTAGTCACAAGAATCTACAAATCGTCATCTTAACCAATCTTCACATCAAATTATGCTAGAACCAATGTGTAATTTCACTCGTGGACAGTAGATCAACCCCAACTGGCAAGGAAAAAATGGTACTAAGGATGAGTGCAAGGTGGCTCATAATACTAGTAAATAATGAAGCTACTCATTGTGGTTTCCATTTCCAACATTTTGCACATGAAAGCGTTATCAAAACGAGGCCTCACTCAAACAATTAACAAGGGATTTCAAAGAAAGGTTAAGTTCAAGGTAAGAAAACCATTGCTAAGGGAAATGACCATTTGCACTAACAAGCGTGGTAAATGGTGAAAGATAGTCCAATGTGTTTATAGGTTACCATGGTTATGCATATATAGGCCATAAGTGAGAGAATTAATGTCTAAGTTATGTTAAATAAAATCAAGATTGAGATCAAAACAAGCAAGCATCATCAATTCAACAAGTTGCAAGGTCAAGAAATCAAAGCACAAGTCTACAAGTTCAAGAAAGAGATGCTTAAGTTCAAGAGGCGTTCACTAACAAGGTCATTTTCTAATCATTAAGCTAAGCTTCCATTTAGAAAATATCATCATTGTTCCAAATGCAATGCAATCCTAAATGCTTCTAGACCATTCTATAATGTATGTGCAATTTTGTTTTTGTTCAACCCAAATTAATTAGAAACTGAAAGGAGACAAAATAGGTGGGTAAAAAGTTAATGCAGTCTTTGCTAATCGATCTGCTTGAGAATTCTATGATCTAGAAATGAAAAAGAAATGGAAAGAGAGAAAATCCTTCGAGAATAAGATAATATCGGCCATAATCCCATAATGCATATGCAATTAAATACATTTTTTGTGTTCTTATGAATCTTTAATACAATGGAATGAAATGCAATGCAAGACTCAAGAAAAGAAAAACAAAACAACTAAAATTAAAGTCAAATGTCCTTCTCCTTCCTCAGACATACTTCTCACCGTCTCGGTGAGAAAGTTAATCCAACAAAAGTAAAGATTAAAAATATGTACAAAGTTGGTGATTTGGTACCTTGGCTAAGGACTAGAGGCTCCTTGGATCAAGACATCGACCACATTGGATCGCGCTGGAGGTCAACGTGGAACGCACAAGACGGGATGTGGGAGATGCATGTGGTGTTGGGTAGATTGGGTCGGACGTGTGGTCGACACAACATATATCATGACGGATTGTGTTCATTTGGTCAAGTCGACATCATCAGCCGTATTGGGTCGATTGTACCTTCGACATCTGAGACATCAAGACATCATGCTGTGTGCGCATCGGGTGTATTTTCCATCTCGGACCATATGTTTACTTTGACCTAGACACATGGACTTTATGGTCGAATTTTCCATGTTCCAGTAACTCTTATGGCATCATATAAGGCTCAATCTATCGACCTTAAGGTTGACCTAATACCCAAACTTCCTCCTTTTAAAATAAATCTCCATGAAGTAACTCCTTGTCCAATCTCCTTACTTCCCTAGATCAAAACCATCACAACACACACAAAAAAAAAAAACAAAGCAATGAAAATATAAACTATTTACAAGGATACCATGGGATTGCCTCCCAAATGCGCTTGTTTTACGTTTTAAACTCGATGTAGTGCCCCACTTTTTATGCATATAGAGGATCGGAAAGCATAATCTTCTCCACAATTGCGTCCCGAGAATCGGCTAAGTAAGACTTGATTCTCCTTTCACCTTTCAAGAAAAGAGTGTTGTATGAGCTCAGATCATACTCATCATAGAACCATTCCCTAAATTCTTCCATCCAAACATTTTGAAAGAATGGTACATTCCAATGATCATCTATGCCTAAATCATTGGTGAAGATTATACCAAGATGTTTGCTAAAGGGTTGTGCCTTTCAAGAGTTCTCTCCATCACCTTCAATGTAGGCCTTTTAAATGAGATAATCTAGTTTCTCTATAAGCTTTTTAACCTTCTCCCATCCTCCATACATAGTTTCAAAGCACCTAATAGGACAAATCGAGAAAAGATGCGGCTCGATTCAAAAACTCTAAAATGCAAAATAAAAAAAATGCTAAAACGAATGAATGTGGTTCTAAAACAATGAAAAAGGACCAAAAATATATATGAATGCTTATGTAAATATGATGCATATCAATTCCCTGTACTTGCTTTTTGCTTGCCCTCAAGCAAACTTTTGTGTGGTGTAGATATAGAAGTTTAACTTTCATTCTACGTGTAATTAAAGATTTAAATTCTGATTTGTGTAAATATAATAAAAAAGTCTATATATTGCGTATTTCTAGTGATATATAAGATAGTTTAAGGAAAATGTTAGAGTTTACTTATATGTTGGAGTCTACTTAGTCTAATTTATTATATTATGTTGGTTTCGTATATTACAAGTTCCAGTTTTATGTTTCAGTTATCTTAGTTTAGTGGACATGTCCTGCCACGTTTAAGTCATCTAGGTCGTGTCCTAAGTTGTGATGTTGAAGTGTGTTTCTTTCTTGTAAGGCTTATAAGTCATTTCATTTTTTTCAATGAATTATAGTACTATTCAGAATCTGCAGTATTCTTTGTTTCCTACATTTGGTATCAGAGCTTTTGCAAGAGAAGCTTGGAGTGAGTGAGATAAAGAGTGTGAGAGAGAGAGCTGCTGAATCGAGCAATTTCAAAACTTCATGTTGATATGTGTGCATTTCAACTATTTTTAAGCCTTAATTTATTACCATTTATGCATGATTACTTCACTTGTACATACCATTTAGAGTCATTTACGTTCATATTTTCATACTTAGTGTTTCTGTATTAGCAATGCATACATCTTTGCATTTCGAATTGCTATTAGTACATTTGGATATTTTGGAGACCGTTTTAGACTAAGTGTGGAAAGACTTAGCAAGATTTGGCAAGAGGATGGAGCTAAATGGAGGCAAGGATGCAAAACACACACTCAACTCGACCTCATAGCTCGATGTCAAGGTCGAGTTGACCATCGTTTTTCCCAACTCGGCCTTGTAACTCAACGTGCCAGCTTAGCCACCAAGGTCGAGTTAAAGACCGAATTGCTCATTTTCTCTAACTCGAGGTCCCAACTTGATGTACATAGTCAAGCTGGATATCAGAAGGAGTCAACCTTCACCAAAATACCCAACTCAAAGTTCCAACTCGATGTACATGGTCGAGCTTGGCATCAGAAGGAGTTAGCCTTCACCAAAATATCCAACTCGAGGTCCCACCTCAAAGTACATGGTTGAGCTAGGTATCAAAAGATCCATTTTTATGCACCAAGTCTCAACTCGACCTCATAGCTTGACATAGGGATCGAGTTGATCACAAAACTACCCAATTCGACCAATATGGTCGAGTTAAGCAGAAAAGGAGCCAGATTTCCAACTAAACAATATAACTTGACCTAGGGCTCGACTTTGATTTCTAGCTTTTATTCTCATATCTTTCTGCTCTCTATGATTATGTTGCTTTTTTTTTTATTTTCTGGGTTTATGCATTTGTTCATGAAACTTGAGTAGATCTCTTAGGGTTCTTAAGGAAATGTGTTAGATTAGTGTGGATCTTAGGCTTTTTTAAATTCCTTAAGTCTAGAATAGCTTAGATCTCTTCTGATTTGGTGTTCTGAATGGTTATTTCATTTTAAGAAAGAAAAATATGAGTGCAGGTATTTCAGCAGCCACAAGGTGTTTGATGAAATGCTTGAACGAACAATTTTCAAAGCTTTGAATTCCTAATTCTAGAGATTAATTGTATAGGATTCTTATTGACATTAGCAAGTTGTTTATTTGTGCTTCCTTGATTATATATCGTCTATGAGGATAGGGGCAGATTGTAGTCTAGGTTGAGTTTCTTTGCCATGAGAACTGATTCATTTACCTGTGAATTCACAGTATAGAGATCATTCTTATGAGTATTTTAGGCAACCTAGTAGGTTTAAGTGAAGCATTGATCCATTATACCCACTCCTCAAGAGTCATCGTTCTCATTGATTGTTTCTTCTCCATTTTCTATCTTTTGCTCTGTTTTTCTAATTTCTTGCTCATATTGCTCTTGTTTAATCTTATGCTTTCTCTTACAGTTGTTTGTTTCACTACAGGAAAAATGACATTTATTAGCGTCCGGAAAACGCTATCATAACTTATTATAGTGCTATTAAAAACGCTAAGTCTGCGGCTGTCATAATAGGTCAGACACTTTAGATAGCGGTTTTACGTTATGCAATCATAATTTTACTATTTATAGCGCTTTTTCATTGCAACTGTAAATTATACAATAACAACAAATGTTTGTTATCAATAGATATAATCACTGTATTTATATAATTATATGATAACAGTAACTATATGTTATGTTGTATATTGTGTATTTAATTATTTAGTCCGATTTATTAAATGAATTCTTTTACAAATTTTTCATTTCCATTATTAAATTTTGTTAGATTTGTGTGTATGAACATATTAAACTAATATTAAACTAATGTAACAATATATTGAAAAATACCTCCCGACCGACAAAAAAATATAATGTAAAATAACTAATTACGTACAAATTACATACTAATTATAAAATTAAATTTGTATAACTCTCGGTCTTCTGATCCACTAGTTTTTGACGTTTTACAATCGATACATTGCTTTAACTTTATCTTCTATTTTTTGTTTTCTGTCAAAATAAAAACTCAGATTAGAAACCATTAAGAGTTCATAAAAAACCATCATAAATCCTTCTTGAAGAACCAGGAGAAGGTGTGGTCGATTTAAACAAATTGGAAAGTCTTCTTCTCTTTGAAGAGCTTCTTTCAGTTGTATCTCCTACCACAAAGCTAGCAATCATCATCTTCTCTTTGTCCCAACCCGCCATAGCTGCCGCCAATTTGAATCTCGGGCTAATGAAAGTCTGAGTTCTCACTACCTTCGCCATCGATGATTCCTTGGATCCATTGTCAAATCGATTAGTGACTCTAGATGGTGTTTCACTCACCATTCTTTATATATCTAAAGGCTTCAGAGAAAGCTTCGAGAAAGAGGAAACAATATCGGAGAAGATAATATTTATTCTAACTGAAACTGAATCGTTTAAACCCATGATCTATCAAGCGGATAACGTAACCTGGGTAGAACAGATAGAGAGAAGATTGGAAAGTGAAGGAGAAGAGAGGAAGCAGAAGAGAAGAAGGGGAATAGAGGAAAGAGAAAAGAGATTCAGGGGAGGAGAAGAATAATGTTTCAGCTTCTACATGATTCACGAAAGGGTTTTCTGTATAATAAGTATAATCTCCTCTTTAGGATAATCTAACGGTAGATATTATGCAATGTCATGAATCCTAATGATTTTTTCTTATTGGGGCTTTCTCTCTAATTTTTTAGATATTTCGATTTATCTTTTATGTAACATACTTTAAGAAAAAAATGTTCATACTTAAAAATTGAAAAACAATAAAACTATACAATGTACAAATTGATACCTAATATATATACATATATATATATATATATAAGTGTAAGTTTGATTCTAATACCTTATCATTAACCCTACCAAACTCTAAACCCTAAATCTCTATACCCTAGTATATATAAAATGTAAATGTAAAATGTAAAATGTAAGTATATGTAAACTGTTAAAACTCAATTTTATATTTTTATAAATCAAAAAAAAGTTTTCTTATAACAAATTAAATATATACTTAAGCATATTATGTGAGATAGAAATTATAGATAAATATACTTTGTATATTTGATACTATGTAAAATGTTAACACTAAATTGAAAACTAGCTTATGAATATAGAATTTATAAGATATATATAACACACTGATATATAATAATAATAATAATAATAATAATACATAAATTAATAAGGTGTTAATTTGATTCTAATATCATATCTCTAAACTCTAAACCCCAAACCTCCATACCCTAAACCCCAAAACTATAAACAAATTAATACATAATAGTAAATTAGAATTATTGATATATATATTATATAAAGAAATTTTGTATTTTGTAAATTATCTTCTGTATTATATTTAATAAATCGAAATTTATAATATATTCTATTCTTAATTATTTTATATATTTTTGTATAAAATTTATTAAATTCGAATATAGTATTAAATTTTATTTTTAAGTTACAAGGTATAATATTCTATATATTAAATTTTAATTTTGTATTTTTAATAATAAAAATGTATAAAACATATCTTATGACAATTTTTTTTGATAAAGTCTTATGAAAATTTTCATTGAACACATACACATAAATAATATTCCAAGAGCCAACATATTATAATCTCTCACCGTTATTCTTAAAGCCTAATCATAACCTAATTAATGGCTCCTTATAAACCCCAATCCTTTGGTTCAGCTTTGCTTCAGATCTTCCTTTCTCTTCGTTGATGAAGATGGTAGAGACGATAAAGTTTGATAGAGAGACTTCCTTAAACTTAACCGGATCATTTACGCTGCATCATTAACCACTGCTTCAGTTTCTCTTGCACCTTGAGAAAAACAAAACAACAAGTCGAGTATATATAAACAATGCCCAAGCAATCACTACTCATCAAGCAATCTCAAAACATCATAAGTCTTTGAAAAACTGTTGAAACCAAAACATATTCCTTTTTCTTCAAATTCTTAATCAGATCAGCTGAGCGAATTCTCAAAATTAAGACCTACAATTGACCAATTATAGGCAGATTCATCACAAACCTTAACAATGATAGAAATTTGAATAATTTCTCAATTGAGACTCGAAATGACAGACAATAACAGATGAAAAAACAGCACAATCCATAAAAACATGGTAGACAGTTCTTGGTTTCAGTAAAATAGTTAGAGCTTTCATAATAATTCATTTATATAGAAACAGACAAAACTCACATAGCTAATCTCGCTTCCATTTAAAAATTTCTCTATAAAAATCAAAATCTTACAAATTGGATACCTTTATTTGAAGTTTCACCACAAGTTTTACACATAGATTGAAGTAGAATACTAAATCGACATAGAGATCGAAGGAGAAGACTTAATCGACACAGAGATAGAAGAACAAGACTGAGATTGAGATTGAAATTTAGACTGAAAATTAGACTGGGATTTGAGAATGAGATCGTAACCAAATAAGAGAAAGAGACCGATTGGGAGATAATGCAGAATACCCGATTTTTGATGGGGTGACAACACCATGATCTCTTCAATCAAAATCCTCAAGGAGATTTCCGGTAGGGATAATTGGAGTTCCTAGGTTAGAATTAATGAGTTAGGAAATTTTTGCAAAGAAAGAGTTTATGGGTCGAAGAGAGAATAAGTCGAAGAGGCAAAGAGGAAAAATCTAAAATCTTGTGTAATCAGACCAAAAATTTTCCTAAATGTTGGAGGAAATAAACTATTATTTCTCAGCCATGCATATTATAACGTTTTCATTTAAAGTATGTTATTAAAAATTATTGATGTATGAAAAGTGTTACGCAGAATTAATATTACACAATATTATAGCGTTTATAACAGAACAACGTTATTAAAAAAAGCACGGAGAGGAAACGATAGCACTTTGTCTGAAAAAACTATACTCGTCTGTTGGTACCAGGCCCAAAAGACTGAAGAGGCCCAATAACAAAGAATAAAAGAAGGTGGGCCGAGCCGAGTAGGTGGCAAAGCGAGCCTCATAACGTCTGAGGGGCGAGCACGCGAAGCCGGGAGAGCGTAGCCGACTAAGCGAGTAACC
>OVBA01006100.1:0-17926 GCA_900406435.1 Lepidium aucheri
TGCCAGATTTTGGTAGACTTGTAGGAAGTCTGCCAGATTTTGGTAGACTTGTAGAAAGTCTGCCAGATTTTTGGTAGACTTGTTGGAAGTCTGCCAGATTTTTGGTAGACTTGCAGGAAGTCTGCCAGATTTTTGGTAGACTTGCNTTTGCAGGAAATCTGCCAGATTTTTCGTAAACTTGCAGAAATTCGACTGGAACAAAAAAATTTCAATTATGAGGCTTCGTTAAAAATCTTATTTGTTACCTTTGGTATAGTTAGGTGCCTTCGTATAGGTGTCTTCGTAGAGGAGGACAAAGGCTAGTCTCACGACCACTATTCTAACTACAACAGTTGAGAAGGTCCTAAAGGTATAGTAGAGCTAATTTATTCTTGGTAGAGTTTATATCAATGTGGTAGAGTTAATTTATTCTTGGTAGAGTTTATAATAATGTGATAAAGTTCATACATACTTAGAAGAGTTTATTTTGTTTGTTAAATTACACACTAGGGTTAGAAAGCTAGGCAGCACAATGTTGTTCGTTCTCGGATCATCATGTTCTCCACTCTTGGATCTTCATCATCTTTTGGCCAAACAGGGAAGATGTCAGCCAAAGGCATTGGACGTAGGTGCCTTATGCGTACCTGAAAGAGAAGAAGAAATAAAGGTCAGCTCTTTCAAACTAAGAACAACTTTTCCAAGTTCACAGAAACTCTACCAATAAGAGAATCAACTCTATCAAAAAGAGAATTAACTCTACCAATGTTTGATCAACTCTGCTAAACCAGAATTAACAATACAAACTCTGATACTCATTAAATGAACTCTACTACACTAACAAAAACTTGTGATGAACTCTTCCAAACTAGAACCTAATTTTACCAAACTATAACCTAACTCTACCAAACCATTACCAAACTCTACTATTCAAGCCAAAATTATGATTCGAACTCTATTACTCATAAAAGAACTCTACTACACTAACAAAGCTCGTGATAAACTCTTCCAAACTCTAACCTAACTTTACCAAACTATAACCTAACTCTACCAAACCATTACCAAGCTCTACCATTCAAGCCAGAATCAATTATACGAACTCTACTATTCATAAAAGAACTCTACTGCACTAACAAAACTCGTGATGAACTCTTCTAAACTATAAGCTAACTTTACCAAACTATAACCTAACTCCACCAAACCATTACCAAACTCTACCATTCAAGCCAAAATCAATGATACAAACTCTACTACTCATAAAGGAACTCTACTACACTAACAAAACTCGTGATGAATTCTTCAAAACTAGAACCTAAATTTACCAAACTATAACCTAACTCTACCAAACCATTACCAAACTCTACCTTTCAACCTAAATTACACGATTAACTCTACCGTACTTGAAACTGTAACCAATCTTGCTTGAACTATACCAAAGTAAACTTAGATCTGGAATAATCTCTATCATACGACAAACCCAGAAACCTAGAAACCCACAACCTAAATTCATCGAAGATATAAAACCCATTTTGAAATCATTCTAAAACCTAATATTGAAGAATGAAATCGATAGAAATTGAGAGAAGAAGAACAAAATCGAGATAAATTAATTAAAATAACAAAATCAAGAGAAAAACAGAAGATGAAGCGAAAACTTACCTTTGTTAAATCAGTTGTACGGTTTGTAATGGTGAGAACAAGAAGAGAAAAAAAAAAATGGTGAGAGGAAGAAGAAACGAGAGAAGAAGAAAAGAAAAAAATTGAAGAAGAAGTTTTTTTTTTAATTTCAAAAGGGTGCAAATGTAATTGCATCCTTTTTTGAGATCTATTTAAGTAATTTGGGTATAAATGTTTGTTATTTGAGTAATTTTTCATTATTTTATCTATCGTCTTACCTTTCTATAAAATATATTTTTACGTGGTAGCTCCTCAAATCTTTATATTACTAAATTTAGATATACTAACATTTGACCCCAAAAAAAAACATACTAACTTTAGGTCCCCGAATGTCGTGGATGTCCCTTTACGTTTTTTGCAGTTAGGGGAAGATATATTGCTTTCATATCCAAAAACATATTCAAGATTAATTTGTTGTATTTAGTTTGCTCCATTTGGTTTGTCCGGTAAAAAAGTTCCAAACAGCAATACAAGAAAACATCTAATTGGATCAAGATGTCGAGAATCCATACCCATTGCAATTTCTAGAGATTACTTCATAATTGCAACAATTTTTTGATTATTTTTGACAAAATTTTGACTCACTACGATCTTTGAAAGCTAAACTCGAATATCAATGCAAGGAAGAAGAAATATTTTGGAAGCAAAAAAGTAAGAAAAAATGGTTAGCTGAAGGTGACAAAAACACTAAATTTTTTCAAAATAGTGTCAAACAAAGATGAATGCACAACACCATAGCAAGTTTACTTGATCCTCAAGGTAATACACAGTTCACAAATATATCAAAGGGACATGTAGCTGTGAATTATTTTCAAAATCTTTTTATTAGTAATCACACAGACTTTACCCAAGATTTCTTAGCCTCACTACCAACCAAACTTACACCTTCAATGAATGATCAGCTTCTATGACTAATCATAAACTCAGAAATAAAATAGGCTGTTTTTAATATTGATGCGGATAGTGCACCAGGCGCGGATGGGATGACATGCGGTTTTTTCATAAATATTGGCACATCATTGGAGTAGATATTACAAAAGAGGTGAAAAAGTCTTCCAAACATTCTCATTACCACAAAAGTGAAACTATACCCACATTAGATTGATTCCCATGACTCCTAACCCTAAGAGTATGTCAGATTTCTGTCCCATTAATTTATGCTCAATATTATATATGGTGATTGCTAAGATCTGAGGTAACCGATTGAAGATCATTCTTCCGGAGATTATCTCTCCAACCCAGGGTTCTTTTGTGGTGGGTAGATTGATCTCAGATAATATACTTGTGGCTTATGAAGATCTACACTACTTGAACACAGTTAAGAAAGGAAAGGAGAACTTTATGTTGGTTAAAACGTATATTTCTAAAGCCTATAATAGACTAGAATGGCAATATCTAGAATGTACGATGAAGAAACTAGGCTTCAACACTAACTGGATTCAACTCATAATGAGCTGTATTAAAATGAGGCTCTATTCAGTATTAGCAAATGGTAAAGCGCATGGTTTCATTCAACCCACTGAGGTCTTAGACAGGATGATCCATTATCTCCTTATCTTTTCATCTTAGTAACAGAAGGTTTGGTAAACATATTTTAGGAAGCAGAACGAACAAAACTAATGACTGGATTGAGGTTTAGTAATAGTGGTCCTTTGATTCATCCTCTCTTATATGTGGGTGATAGCTTATTTATATGCAGAGCCATGATAGATGAAGCTAGCATTTTACACTCCTGTTTATCTCAATATGAAGCTGCATTGGGACATAGCATAAATTATTCAAAATCTGCAATTACATTCGGAAAGTATATTGACAGCCACACTCAAACCAGAATACATGACATTCTTAACATTCAAGATATCTCAGGAATGTTAAAGTATTTGGGACATCCAGATTGCTTCAAAGGAACTAAGGCCACAATGTTCAATTTCATATCAGAAAAGCTTCAGGCAAGAACAAAAAATCGGTGTAACAGAACTTTATCGCTTGAGGGAAAAGAAATACTCATCAAAACAGTGGCATTAGCACCTCCTATTTACGCCATTATTTGCTTTAAACTACCAAAAAACAATTGCAATAAAATCACCCACGCAATAAGGAAATTTGGCAGAATTCTTCTTATGATCACAAGAAAATACCATGGATTTCATGGAGCAAAATGTGTAAAACCAAAGAAGAAGAAGGGATTGGTTTAAAAGATTTGGAACATTTTAACCAAGCCTTGCTTGCCAAGAAAGCATGGAGGATTTTACACAGACTGAACTCATTAATAACGAAACTATATAAAGCCTGATACTTCAAGAACAAGGATTTTCTCTCAAGGACTATAGGATCTACACCCTCGTATGCATAGAGAAGTATTATACATGGTCGATATCTCTTGGAAAAATGGCTAGTAAAACAAATAGGGAATGAGTTAGATACATATGTTTGGACCACCAACTGGATCCACGATGAGTATCCTCGTCCTCCAATCAGCAAGGAATCTCGATTTCAAGTTGATCTTAAGGTATGTGATCTTATTCAAAATGGGGAATGGAAAATAAACAAAATCTGGGAGACATTTCACCAGACATTTCACCACTTAGACGCAAACCAAATACTTCAAATGAAACCAAACAATGTATATGATGATTCGTGGATTTGGCCTATAACCAATCATGTTCATATTCAGTTAGAAGTGGAAGATGGTTATGTGGAAGACTTAATGTTCATGGAAACTCTCTACGGACTAAAGTTCTAGATCCCACCAATATCCTAAAGAACATATTATGGAAGGCTCAAACTCCACCAAGAATTAAAATCTTCTTATGGAGGGCTATTTCGAATGCCATTGGTGTCCAAACACAACTTGCACATAGAAAGATTATCAACTCTCACCTATGTCCCATATGTGAGACACAAAGAGAAACGGTAAATGATAACAGGATTTTACTCAAGTTTTCAAATCCTATTACACTAATATGTCGGTGTAGTATAATAGGTATCAAACCAACTGGGAATGTAGTTAACACTCAGAATGCAGGATCCTAATTCAAGCTAATCAAAGTTTGGTTTATCTAACAACCTAGATCGTACTTAAAATAAAAATGAACAAATCAATCTGCAATAATAAAGAAACTAAAACGAAGCAATAAGAAGCAATGTCAAAAGTGAATTTAACGCAAGGTAAGAAAATAGGTTCCTGAGGAGTGAGCATCACGGATCAGCGTGACTCTTAGACCAACTAGACGCTTGACAACACTCAATAAAGCTAATCTCTAGGCAGCGAGAACGATAATAATGAATCCACTCTCGTGGCTAACAAACTCGAGTTGACTACTAACAGACTCTATCTCCATAGGCGTTTTACAATCTACCCGGCATGAATGATCAACCCGCTTAGATCCAATTCACACCTTGGACATTTGATCCCTCAAGCCGAGTGTGTAAATCCCTGAAGTGGTTCAATCAGACACTCTATCAAACACCGATCAGATGCTAGAGCGTCTCAGAACAAGCTCCAGTTGATCATAATAGAGCTAGTAATTAACGCACCAAAACAAAAGAGATCCTAACAATTCTACCTCAAGCAACCTAGAAAACCTAAGCTTCACGCTGATCTAACTCATCCTCAAGAGCCCTAGGTAACTACTCGGAATTCATGAAATAATCGCTAAACATGAAATCAATATTGGATAACATAGATGATAAGCTCGAATGGATATTGAAATCAACATTGAACGTAAAAACTGAATTACATAAAAACATAAAACTCAAATCAGAAAGATTCGTTCTGGAATTACAAAGAGCTAATTGTCTGCTCACTCGAAAAAGAAATAATCACTCGGATAAAAGACTGGATAGATCCCCAAAATCATCTCCACTCTAAGTATATAGAGAACTCAGCACAAACACAAGTACAATTTGGCCTGTAAGAGAAAGCCCATCTTCAGTGGATCTTGAAGTCAAACTCGATCCAGACGTTGATCAGGTCCATGATAAGAAATAACACTCTCGAATCCATTTCGAGCCTTGGTAGACTCGATTTGTAAATGAGCTTCGCCTGTTGTTTTCTAGCTTCAATCACGCTTTGAGCCTCACTTACAGCTCTCTTCCATCTCAAGTCTATCGCCATACTCCTATCTGTACTCGAGTCTAGGGTGAAACTCGACTTCAGTAGTTGTGTTCAAGCTCATCATCCGGTCCCAATGCATCCACAGCTTCCAGAGTGCTTCAAGTGTGCTCTTTGAGTACCTATAACTATTTTATGCAACATGTATGCAGTTCTACGCAATGCATGAAATACGAATCTAAATGACATCTAAAATGGTACAAACGTTGTGAGTACGAATATAAAGTGTGCAAAACAATACCTCTAAAACACACTAAAAACACATATATCAGTAAATCATATGTTTTTTAGTGTCCACCGGCCAGATAAATATGGTCATTGTCACAATTTTCCTCCCCACAAAATGGTTTTATGAGACATCTCTCCTTGCGAACCTATACGCATTAGTAAAGATGAGCCAAGTACAGAATATATTAGAAAACATTTGAATTTCTTACCCTTGGAAGCTTTGGTCAATATGGAAGAATCAGAACTTTATAGTCATAGAAAAAAAAGAACAAGATCTCTGTGTGGTGGCCAGTGATGCTATGAACCAAGTGAATTCGTGGATTGCAAGTAATAAGTCACAATGGATGGGATACAAGACAAATGTGAATACAGACAAGGGGAGTAAAGAAATTGTTACCAAGGTTCCAACATCTATTAGGCTATGAAAAGCAATCAGTGAGATTATCTTCATGGTGGTGCATGGATCTTAGAGGATACAATGAATAATACATAGTTACATTCAAGACATGCTTTTGCTCGTACACAATCAAAGCTTCATTTTATCCTAGCAGGTTTTCAATGGGTTCTTCAAAGTATTATTGACCTTCATATATATTTAATTAATATTCTATGAGCTAATGCTGACATCCAAAAAATCATAAACAATCATGAGGAGTGACCAAGGTATGCTAGTCTAACCAAACACATATTGGACATGATGAGTTCTTTTCGAAGCATTTCTTTTCAAGACACCAAGAATGAAATTAATACAAAAGTTATCTTAATTGTCAAAAGTGTTGTCCGCGATAACAAATTTAATGACTACATCAGTAGAGATCTTCCTTTTTGGGTGAATTAAAGGGTTAATGATCATGCTCATGAATGTTCAACTCAAGAGGTTTTACATCAGTTTTTGTAAGCTACCTGGGATGCTGAATGTTTGAGGTTGAAGTAATACTAAACATACTCGGATGGATCAAAAAAGAAGGTAGTGAAGATGCAACTTTGGGATTTACTGCGAAATATATGCAAGGATCAAAATTAATATGTATCCATGTATAAGCAAAAATTTTGCTGAATCATAGTCACCAAAAGAACAAGTCTACTTTTACTAAAATAGAATAAAGAAATTGTGATTGCATGTAAAAAAAAAGAAAGAACCAAAAATTAAAAGAAAAAAAAAACTAGTGTATGAGTAATTATGTGGAATTGTGAAATTTTTTATTCTCACATTTACCAGTTACACAAATGTTGTGGAATAGAATATGACAATTTCTTTCTCTTTTCACATGTATTGTATTTATAATTTATATTTGTTTTCTCGATTTTTTGCATGGATCAAATAATCTTAGTATTTTTATATTTTTGTGTAAAGATATGATTGTTTTAACATATGTATTTCTTATGGCACATTCTACAAAAATATTGTATGGCATACTCTACAAAAAATAAATCTTCTCAATTGTAAACAAATTTTTTCATTTTCTTCTCTATGTATATCTTTTTCTATGCTTCTTCGCTTACAAAGCAAAACTAAAATATATCCAACAAAAGATTAAAATTTTCAGTATATGTTGAAGAAATTGGGTTTATCTATTTAAGGTATATAACAATTTAAATTTTCTCTAATAAATTAATATTATGTAATGATCATTATAATCTAAACTTGTAAGATACTAATTGTGTTATGTTTTGGAACTATTACATGTGTGCAATTTAAACCTTTCATTATAGTAACAATTGTTCATAGTTAGAGTAGTTATAATAGAATAGTGTTTTTGAAAATAGTTGATATTACATTTTTAATAATATTTATTAATAACTAGATTAGATCCGCGCTACGCAGGAGATTTTTTAGAATTTATGAAATCTATGTAAATGTTGAGAGAAAATTTGGAGAGATTGAAAAGGATTGAAGAAACAATGTTAGTATTATTACTTTTCCGTTTGGCTACATATTTATTCTCCACATTCATAATATTATTCTAAGGCATCAAGACAAAAGTCTAAAATGTGTAGAAGGCATGGAAATCACTTTAGCTTAATTGAAAGTTCTTTGAATAGTCGTAATGCTAGTGTAACACCCGCTCATGCGATATCATGTTTATAAAAGCTCTCTATATGTATTATTTTTGGTTTCTCATACATTGATATTTTTTGTAGTTTTCAAATACTTGTTTATTCTTTTCTACATTTAACTTGAACACTCATGCTTTTATAATAGATATGTGTCTTCCTACAATTTGGAGGATACACTCTTGTCAGGAATCCCACTAATCTCTTTAGTGGATTTGAATTTCTATACAATCAGCCTCACAAACTTCAAATCTATCTTATATCATCATGTCTGCTTCTAACAACACATTGTAATACCACTACAATATCATGCAAGCTTTGGCCTCAACCTTGTTACTCGAGCATTTGAGTTTCAAGTGAAGTCTTACAATCTCACAAAAAACAAAATCCTGAAGAGCTGGAAGAAAAGCAAAGAAAACCTTCTTTCACACCATACAATGACTAAACTAACTTGAGCATTTCAAGAATCTCATATTATCAGCATGTTCTTACCTCAACTTGCTCTTTCACTAATGTTTACTCTCTTATAACCTTTTAACAACAAACATAATAGCTAACTTCTCATAGTGGATTCTCATAATTGAGAATTTAAGATATTAGAATAAGATTCATTACCCTCCCTATATATGATTGTAGATTTCTTTTGGTGCTTGTTCATTGTCCTTAGTCCTCGTATCGTTAATCTGATAACATTTGCGTTTCTTCTGCTTGTGATCGTACGTCCCCTTCGGAAATTAGGAAACAAATTTGAAAGATATGATTAAATTAGCAACAACTTACAACTTTTAGAAGAAAATCTACATCTCCTTTTATTGCTTCTGCAACGTAACATCTTCTCAAAGCTGTTTTTCTTAAGAGATTTCATCAGGAAAATAGATTTAAACTTTGACAATGTTGGTCCAAGATTTAGAGGTCTTTTTCTCAAGCAAAAACCAAAGAACAAGATTCTACTTTTTCGATAAATTCTCTGCCTCACTTGGCTTTTCTTATTTCGATTAAATAAAAAATATACATAAGAAGTTTACGAGACATATACAATTACTTAAGAGAAACGGAAACAAGAAGTGAAAAGACCATCTCATAGTTATTGGCTCACTAAGTGCATCAACTCGTAACGCAACTCCACGTCGTGATCTTTACGTTATGCACTTCCGTTTAGTATTAAGAATTTGAGCTGACATGGTAGATTACTCCAAATACGAGTTTTTAATTGTTGTAGTGTTATATGTACACAACGAAATGGGCCTAACAATAGCCCATGTAAAAGTGTCAAACATATGCTGATGTGTTATTTTAAAGCTTGAAGTGTATTAATGTTTAAATCTAATTGGTTTTGAAAATTAAATTTTTGTTGATGTGTCAACACTACTATCAACAAAAAAGCTGATGTGTCGTCCTCTGGAGAAACATAGTCTCCTTTTATATATATATAATTATGTTATTAGTTAGAAGGTAGAGTAATTATAAAACAAAATTTATTTATAAAAATTTTAAGGCTTTTATAGAATTTGATTTCAAGTTCAATTGGTTCACGGCTGGACAAATAAATATTATATAATTATTTAGTTGAAATTATTAATTATTTTAAATAATTTGGTTAGTTTGTTGGGATTTTTATAGTTAAGGTTCAAATTCCTATCATGATTTGGTGTATAAACTTGTATTCTAATCAAAATACTATATACTTTTATTTTGAGAAATTTTGTGAGATTTCAATCTGCTTTTTTATTCTGCTTAAATTAATTAAAATTAAACTAAAAGTATTATAGTAAAATACTAACTAAAATATGGGAGATTTTTAAAAATACTATTTTCAAAACTTACCATTTCCTTTAAAAGTTGAAAGAGAGAAATGATCATCAAAGATATGTTTTGAAAAAGACATTTCGAAAATAGTATTTTTAGTAATTCCTCTTAAAATATATAAACAACCAATAAAGACATGATAACAAAAATAAAGTAGACATTTAATTCGCTTCAAATTTTGATAAAAAAACATAATTATTTATAAAATAATTAATGTTATATATATATTTATAATTTTGAATCGTCAATTTAAATATTGCTATAAAACTAATGAAGAATAAATATTATGATTTGCAACATGCATTAAAATATTACATAAAAATAGTAAAGAATAAATACTATGTTTTCTAAACTTAAATAGAAAACACCAGCTGTTAAAAAAAACAAAAATAGAGCATTAATATTTAAAAGTCTCTTTTATTTAGCACAACGATTCTAATGCAAGACCTTCCAATAAATATAATACCGTATAGTTGTATTTCAAAATTTATTTAACAAATGCTTTAATTATATAACACACAAATTTTCTTAGACATTTAATTTTAAAATTGTAATCATATTTTAGATGGACATCAAAGTTCAACTCAATATTCATTGAATTTTTAGAAGAAGAACTTCAAAAAGTAAAATTTAAAATTAAGAAGGTAGAAACAATATAATTAAGAAGTTTTGTGAACGCACCAAAAATAAAATCTATTGGGACAAATTTAAGCATAGCCACGACGATTTGAAAACTCTATATGCCGTCTATGAAGACATATTTGTCGTAGTGGTGTAGCGGTTGAGCCTGAGAAAAAAAAAATACTCATCTATGAAAAATTGATGGAACAATAGAAAAATACATAAATCTTTGATTTATACATAAAAATATATATTCTTAATTATTTGGTAATCAAATAACATATGTTTCAAGATACAGAAGGTGCAACAAGATTAAAAAGGAACCTTTTACAAGATATTGAGCTGATGCACATAGTGTATGGTCCTCATTGTGTTGGGAACGACAATATGATTTTAGCAAGTCAAATTTTTGAAACAGATGAAGAGTATGAAGAAGAAGAAGACCAAGAGTTTGAAGAAGAAGAGTATTTTTCTAATAGTGTACCAGAAACTCAATCACAACAACCTCTGAAAACTTAGTTCATTCCATCAACAATACCAATTGAGATACTTACACACCAACAAGGATCGAGACTAGGTGGTAACAGAGGTGGTAGAACTAGTAGTAGAAGACAAGGTCAATCTAGTCGGCAAGCCACTCAAACTCCACAGAGAAGAGCTATTATATACACACATCTAAACTAATATCGAGTCATACCTTGCCAATATGCAAAGTCCAATCCAAGTGCTTAATGCACGTAATCAAGCGAATCAAGATTACAAGCGTGAATCTTGGATACAATTGAATGAGTTACAAGATGTAGAGAAATTCATAGATTTTTGGTGGGCAGCATCAGAAGTTTTAAGAGATCCCTTCGAGCAAAAGAGATTCGTGTTATTTAAAAGTAATGAAGAAAGAATTCATTTTCTAAAAGGCGTAATAGGTTATAGTTTCCGTGGTAGTCCATGGAAATGTCAACTAAGTTGATCTAGTGGTCCAAGTAGTAGAGGATCCTTTGGTAGTGGATCATGATCTTCCGGGATAGGAAGTATTAGTACTTCACACATTGGATGGACTTCAATTTTGTTGGTATTGATAACTACGGTTACGTATCTCCAAACCAATTTAGAATAACAAATGGTTATCAAGTTCCAAATTCCAACCCAAAATTTAGTGTGTCTCCAGATCCAAGAGTTAATAGAAAAATATGGCGTATAGACCGGAGTCCATAGCTGTGTTATATGAACGTTTTAATTTTTTTGACTTCAATCGTATTATGGGAAATAATGGTAATGATGGAGAAAATTAAAAATGGATAATTATATCTCTGCTTCATGTTTTAAATATAATAATTAAATGTAATGTTACTTTTGTATTTGTTTAAGGGGTACTTAATAAATTTATATTTTTGTTTAGGTTTTGGGTTACATTCTTGTAAATTACATAATCTACCAGAAGACAAATTACTTTAACTGATTTCATTGGAGCACGTGGATATTATGGAAGCACTTTTGAGACCTTTGATAGAGTACTATAAGATGTATTATAATAGGCAACTAATAAGGACTGAATGAGGCTTAGGATGGTGTAACATTAAGGAATGGATTTATAATTATTCACGAGATTGTTTATATCTTTTAAGGATGCAGATAGAGGTGTTTAAATAGCTCTATCAGACATTACATACAAAGTTTGGAATTATATCCACAAAAACATAAATGTGGAAGAAACAGTGGCAATGTTTCTTGTGATATGTGGTCATAACATCAACAACATTCTGTTCGATTTTTATTCGGCTATGCACAAGAGACTGTTGGATGCAAATTTAAAGAGTGTCTAAAAGCATGAAAAAATTGGGCGGGTAGCTACTCAAAAAGCAATCTACAGAGAAACTACGTCAAGTGCCTCAAGGACTACGAGATGACATTCGTTAATTGCCTTATTTAAATGTTTTTGTTGGTGCCATGGATGTGACACACTTGTTTTTATAACACATATTCACAAACAAGCATTAATGTGTTGGCCATATGCAACTATAATATGTTATTCACTTATATATTTGTATGTCCTAGTGCAGTGCATCATGCTAGAAATTTGTCTTACGCAATGGAGCGTGACCAGACTTTTCCAACTCCTTCACCCATGAAGTATTATCTGGTAGATTCTGGTTATGCTAACGCGAGGATTTTTAGCTCCATTTAGAGGACACATATATCATTTGACACAAATTCAAAATGGCTTCCATCCTATAGGTGAAAAAGAGTTATTTAATTGGCGGCACTCTTCGCTCTGCTCAGTTATCTGATGTACTAAGAGTTTTAACCCTATGACTCTACTACAAGTGCACATCAATGTAGTAGTAGTACTTAGGGATTAAATCCACGAATAACCAAGTTTGCATTTTTGACTACTCAATTCTAATTCAAGCTATACCAAAAAGTAATTGAGGTAAAAGACTAACAACTTAACGATTTGCAAATATAATTAAAAGCATCAGGAAATCGGGTAATCATCAAAAATAAGAATCAAATCAGGGAAAATATTTAGGAACTCTTAAGCGCAATTCTCAACTTGAACATAAGAATCTAACAAACCCACTGTCATGGTATCTGTTACTCTATTTAACAACCTAGAGATCCTAACTGTCGTTGGTTCCATATTGCAAATAGGCCTTAACGAATTGGTTCAACTATCCATAATTAATCCTAACAATCAACTATCGTTGGTTAAGTTCAATTGCTCATCTATACTAGTTCAGGAGTTTAGCATGCTTTTGGAGAGTAAACAACCTAAGATCATAGATTAGGTGATCAAGCTAATCTAAGCATTACACACAAGTATATATGTAGAATTCATAGTCATCTAATCCTATTTAATCCCCAATCATTGATTCCTAAATCTTTAGAACCCTAAACCTAACAATGAAACTACTCAGACATGATTAAGATGGAAACAAAAGACATAATGATGAAGAATATGAAATTGCAATTGAACTAATAAAAGGGTTTAGAAATCTTCTCAAAAGTATGGAGGAAATCTTCTCCCTGCTTACAAAGAACTCTCTTAGCCGTAATATAACTCTCTGTGCCTGTCTCTAAAAACAAAAATAGGCTTTTATAGGTCCTAAAATTCACAGGTACAAAATAGAAAAAATTAAGTTTTATTTCTCGCAGCTTTGGGGATCGATCGATCAAGAGATTGATCGATCGATCAGTGTTGAACGCTTGATCTCCCAAAGGCCTTGGTCGATCTCAAGGTTGAGCGCACAATTCTTTGAACAGCTTTTATCGATCGATCCTGAGATATGAGGTCGATCAACAGGTCGAGCGCATGCTTCTGAGGTTGGTGTGATCAATCGATCTTGAGATGTGAGGTCGATCAACATGTCGAGCGCATGTCTCGCTGAGGAGAGTGATCGATCGATTGTGAGGTTGATTGCTTGATTAACATTCTTCTATTAAAATTTTTGAAACTGCTCGATTTTGTCTCGAACCATGCTCAGCGGGTATAATCCAAATTAAACCTATTTTCACCTGAAAAGACTCTAAAATGCAGAAAAATATTCTGAAAACATGCAAATTAATGAGCTTAAAACCGATAAAAATAAGGTATATCAATTCCCCCAGACTTAGCTTATTGATTTTCCTCAAGCAAAGAAAGAAAAGACTAACATTAAAATTCAAGTCAAAACGAACTCATTCATCATTAGAGCATTGCATATTAATCCCATAGTAAACCACATGATACTTACCTGACAGAATCGAGACCACCTTATATTTCTCCCAGACTTAGCAACTGTCCTAGTTAAACTCCACAATCCAAATAAATAATCCAAATTCACCATACTAGTTTCCTAGAGTTTCTAAGTGTGGTATCACCAAGGGAGTATCGATCAAAGGACACATGGGTTACTCTCAGCCTTAAGACTACCTTCTCTATGGTTCCTTTCCTCTCTTTTCATCTATATTGTAGTTGATTTTTCCCTACTTACCTAGGGTATCATTTTTTTGTTAATTCGGTTGTCCAACCAATTCTTCCCTACTTACCTAGGATATCATTTTTTATTGGTTGGTTCTTTAGCAACTCAAAGAATAAAAGCGAAAGTAGTGTCATTGGATTTTTCCTCAATCCACTAACATTGAATCCAACTTTGTTTTTATAGTTACTTCAGAAATAGCATGTTCAGCACAAGAACTTAGGAAAGACTAGAAAGAGAGGAACAATACTTACATAGATAAGTCTTTCAGGACTGAGAAGAGAACCCGATCCAATGTATGCCAAGCCCCTTGACAAGAAGGTTAAGTCAAGTTAATGGTGGAACTGGCATGAGATCCTTAAAAAACTGAGATGGATATGGGTGATACTGAGAAGGTACTTAGTCTCTAGGTTTTCCAATAGTCAATCGATGTCTGTCAAGTGCAAATCAATGGTACTTAGTTCATAACAATGCAAATATCCTCGAAAATCATAGTTCTTAAACATCAGTTTTAAGACTCAAAAAGACAACAAATAAATAGAGATTTTTTGAAAACTTTTAAGCTAAATAGAAAAACAAAAGAGAAAAAGCATTAGTCACATCATGTGTCCTCTTCAAGATTTACTTCACACCGTCTCAGTGTGAGAATAAGCCTAAAGCACGGTTTATGCATAAAAATAAAAATAAAAGTAAACGAAAGTACATAACAAAGAAAAAAGATAAGGGTGAGAAATATGGTAAGGCTACTCTGGACTCTGGCTCTCACGGTCTTCCGGAGCTCGATGATGACGCGGTAGGCGGTGATCCAAAGACTGATCACCTTCATCCTCAAATGCATCAGCAGACTTACGTCCAGCAATTCATCAATTAATAACACAGTATCTCAATCAATAACATATTTATTTCCCAAATTTTCTAAAGAAATTCTCCGTTAACCTAACAATTGGTTTCTAAGCAAAAATCAACCAAATATAGAGCTAGTAGACTTCGAAATCTGCAAATAACCATGATAGAACATTGGTTTTACATATTTAAACAACATTGAATCAAAATCTAAAAGTTCTCAAAATCCTCAAATTTTCGCGTTCTATAAATTGTCAATTAGGAAGACATACCTTTACTAATCGAGAATGACTGTTAGATAATAAAAACGAGGAGCAAAATCTGAATGGAATAGGCTTTTGAATCGTCCAAAACCGTTAAGAAATGAAGAAGTTAGGATCAATTGAAGTTTTCGAGAACATTCTCTCAAAATTGCCCAAGAACAAAAGATTTCTTAAAATTTCAAAGTTTTGATCCAAAAACCTTTGTGTTTCTGTTTTAAAAAGTGTTTTTTGGTTCAGTTTAAGTGAATTGAACTGGTTTTTCAAAACAGAAGACTTACCTAGTTCGATGATCGATCGATCTGGGTTGCGATTGATTGATCAACGTATGTCGTGAAATTTCCCACCTTCGACGATCGATCGATCACTTCTGTGAAGGTCAACCATCGGGTCGAGCGCATTGTCTTGGCACTTCGACGATCGATCGATCATTTCGCTGATGGTCGATCAAATTGTCGCGCGTATGTTTGTGGGATCTCCATGATTGATCGATCTTAGCCTTGATCGATCGATCAAAGTTCTCTTATCAATTTCTCACCTGAAACAAAACAAAATATAAAATTAACCAAAAATAAAAAAAATTATGAAAAAGAAAGCTACCTAATAGTGGTTTGCCTTCCACTCAACACTTGTTTAGAGTCATTAGCTTTACTCACTTGCAACTTAGATGGTGGACTGACTCTTGAGAGGAATGTTCACTCCCTAAGTCTTATCTTTATCAACGATAAACTCCTTCAGTTGTGCATCTTTCCTGTGAAATTCAGCTCATGTAGATCCAGTAACACTACAGTTCCATCATGTTGAATCTCCTTCACAGAATATGATCCTGAAGTCTTTAAGTTCAAGCCTTCTTGCAAAAACTTTAAGATACAAGTTTTAAACAACAAAGTTATTATATTCATCAGTCTTAACATCAAGGATACATGCATCATTTTACTCAGCTGAGTCCTCCGCTAGCTCACGACAAACACTGTACTCTTCATCTAATTCATACTCGAGTTTACAACTCCCCAAGCTTGTGGAAACCGAATCTTCAAATTCTAAAACTACTTCGTTCTCAGTAGAAGCGTTGGTCATTCCACACAAGTTACCAGTTGAAGCTCTAATCGGGTAGGAGACTTCTTTATCAACGTTTTCCAGCACAACTCTCATGTTAGGGAAATCGATTTTTGCTCCTACACTGTTAAGGAAAGGTCTTCCCAACAATATCATAACTGCTCCACCTCTAGCCATCTCAACCACAGTGAAATATGTTGGTACACTGCAGTTTCCTATCAGAACGTTAAAATCAATTAACCTTCCCCTTGGGCTTTTAGAAGTTGCATCTCAAAAAGAAATGGATGAGTTGTGCTCGTGCATCAGATCCATCCCCAACTTCTTCATTGTCTCCAAAGAAATGACATTTACACTTGCTCTAGAATCGCAAAGTGCATCGCTGAAATTAGTTTTCCTAAGATGCAAGGGATCGTGAATTCTCCTTGATCTTCTATCTTGGTAAGCTCTTTTGGGAAAGGGATTGGAGGTCTGTACTTCCTTTCTTCACAATACACTCCTCAGTTTCAAACTTCACAACATTGCATGACTCCTTCAGATTCTTCTCAACCTTTCCTAGTAGAGCTCCCTGAGGTCTTCTCATAGCTTTAGCTGTTTGAGCTACTTGAGTGTCTAGCTTCTTCAGATCTACAGAAACTGACTCAAACTTGCTGTTCAAATCGTTATACATGCTTTCTTCCTTTGTGTTGAGCTCTTGTGTGGTTTTCTGCTGCTCGGTTGCAAGCTGCTGGATCAAAGCCTTGATCTCATAATTTGAAATTCTTAAAGAGCTCATTGGAGCTTGCTGCTACCATGCCTGCTGCTGATAAGGCTCATAAGGTTTCTGCCAGTTTCTACCTCCGGATTTCTGGTTGTAAGGTTTCTGGCTGTTCCATCTCTGACCAGAACTGTGTACAAACGGTATCCCTTGAAATGGTGATTCTCGAGGCATTACCAGAGATGGAAATACTACGTCATAGGGGTTCTCGACGTTCGTGCTCCTCTAGGAAAAGTAGTTCAAATTCTGTCCCTTGTTTTTCTGGTTCACATAGTCAACTTTCCTCTACTTGTCTTACATTTCTGAATCATCTTGAACTTGTTCTACCTCTCTGTTGTCATCCAGCTGATGCACACCCCTTTAACTCCTTTGATTTGCTTAGATAAGCATATCGAGTTTCTCAACAACTTCGTCGATCCTCTAAATCTCCACGCTATTGACCTTTCTTCCTTGGTCATAATGCGAACAATGACTTCCAGAACTTGCAGCCAAGTTATCAATGAGGGTAAAAGCTTCATCCCTAGTATTCGTCATGAAATCTCCATTGCTTGCAGCATTCAAAGAATTCTTGTACTCCCAC
>OVBA01006101.1:0-17925 GCA_900406435.1 Lepidium aucheri
TGGGTTTCCAATGCCCATTCTCAACTCATCTAAATCAAATGCCCAAATTTGGCTCGTCCTTTTACACAATATTCACCTCCACACTTCGTGTTTTACGGACTTACTAAGTATAGGTATTACAGAAGGAGTCTTGTCCCAGAGTGGTAGAAAAAAAAAAGTTCTTGTTCTTGGCTTGGCGTTTTCAAAACCCTCCACTTGGGTGATCAGATTTCTTCAGGGTTACTTTGATTTGGTTAATATCCTCAGGGAAACTCGAAGCTGTAGAGTTCTATGCTTCTCGTAATCTTTCAAAAAGCTCACACAGATTCGGCCTGCTCGTACTAGCAGGTGAACTTATTGTTGACGATGAAAACAAATTCCCAAGAGAGTTCAAATATCATGAAATCTACTATCTCTCTGCTCGTACAAAAGGGATTCTCGCCAGGTTTTTAGATTCATATATAATTCTTTGAGCTTAATCTGTCAAGAATAGTTACTCGAGAAATAGAAGATTTGTAGATTCCTTAGAGACGGATCCTCATCTGGCATAACTGCAGTCTTTGATAACGTGAATTCATTGGTCAAGTAGAATTCTAAACGTTTTGTTAGACAAGAAAAAAACCGTCACTAAGTATGTTCCGGAATTGTTACAGTTATGGCTTTTCTTACTCAGGAAAATCCTCAAGCCGAAGTAGCAAATGGTCAAAGAATGAGCAACCCTGTGTTAAGCTTGTTGGTTCTGTTCTTCCACGTCCAGTTAAGGGTTGAAGTGTTAGATGAGATGTCTAGAGCCGAGATTGGTTTTGAAAATCAAAACGTAATATTCTTTAAACAAAAAAGCTTTGTTTACTTCCAAGACGCTTCTATCTCAAGACCTCCTTTCTCAGAATCGCAGATATTATCCGTATTCAGGTTTTGTCTTGATACTTCACTTTTGTTTGTGGCTTACTTTTAATCAATGTGCAATTTTTGATTTTATTAAGGGACATTGCTTACAGGTGTGGCCCGTGTGTGTCATCTTTTGATCTTAGTGTACATATTTAAGAGAAAGCCTTTTTTAATGTAATAAACAAATCGTGTTTGGTCATTCTTTATATATACAGTGATGTTTGATTATGTTTCAGCTCCATTTTCACTTTGTCCAACAATGATCAGCGTTGACTTTCAGGACTGTTTCACCTTCGTCCTCCTATGTCTCTTCTCACTCCTCTGTTACTCTTTCTTCTTCAAGAAACCGAAGGACTCGAGAAGCTGTGATCTTCCTCCGAGCCCTCCTTCTCTTCCCATTATTGGTCATCTTCACCTTGTCCTCTCAGCCCTAATCCACAAATCTCTTCAGAAACTCTCCTCCAAGTATGGACCTCTCCTCCATCTTAGGATCTTTAACGTCTCTGTCATACTCGTCTCTTCAGCCTCAGTGGCCAATGAGATTTTCAGGGTCCATGATGTGAACATCTCCTTTCGCGGTGCTCCTGCAATCGATGAGTCCCTTTTTTTTGGATCTTCTGGTATCGTCAACTCCCCCTATGGTAATTACTGGAAGTTCATGAAGAAGATCCTTGCCACTAAGCTGCTCCGACCACAGTCTCTCGAGAGGTCACGTGGTATCCGTGCTGAAGAGCTGCAGAGATTTTACAGCAGCCTTCTCAATAAGGCTAGGATGACCGAGAGCGTTGAGATCAGTAAGGAAGCAATGAAGCTTATTAACATCTCCTTGTGCAGGATGAGCATGGGAAGGAGCCTTTCAGAGGAGAACGGTGAGGCTGAGAAAGTAAGGGGTTTGGTAAATGAAGTTTATGCGTTGAGCAAGAAGATTTTCCTGGGAGCTATATTGCGCAGCCCACTAAAGAAGTTTCGGATTCCACTATTCAAGAAGGAGATAATGGGAGTTTCGGACAGATTCGATGAGCTGCTAGAGAAAATTCTTGTGGAACACAAAGAGAAAAAGAACGAGGAGAATCAAGGTATGGATATGCTAGATGTGATGTTGGCAGCTTATAGAGATGAAAATGCAGAGTATAGGATCACTAGGAATCATATCAAATCGTTTTTCGTGGTAAGTGAACCTCTTTATGTGGATTTTATTTGAGGCTCCAAACGAAAATTACTTAGAAATTTTTTCCATGTCTTCTCACTGCAGGAGCTTTTCATTGGAGGCACAGATACCACACTGCAACCAACACAATGGACAATGGCGGAGATCCTGAACAACCGTAATGTTCTTGAGAGACTGAGAGAAGAAATTGATTCCGTTGTAGGTAAAACAAAGTTAATTGAAGAAACGGATCTACAAAACCTCCCTTACTTGCAAGCGGTAGTCAAAGAAGGGCTAAGATTGCATCCACCCTCGCCTCTCTTGGTAAGGACATTTCAAGAGAGTTGTGAGATCAAAGGTTTCAACATACCGGATAAGACAGCACTCGTTATTAATACTTATGCTGTGATGAGAGATCCTGATTCTTGGGAAAATCCTGATGAGTTTAAGCCAGAGAGATTTCTGAATTCTTCAACATCAGGGCAAGAAGACAAGAAAGAGCAAGCATTCAAGTTTTCTTCTTTTGGCGGCGGAAGGAGAGCTTGTCCTGGAGCAAATCTAGCTTCTATCTTAGTAGGCACGGCCATTGGAGTGATGGTGCAGTGCTTTGACTGGAAAATCGAAGGAGATAAGGTTAACATGGAAGAGACTTTTGAAGGAATGAGCCTAAACATGGTTCACCCTCTTAAGGGAATTCCCGTTCCTCGAATCCAACCTTTTTCTTAATGTTACTTCTAATCTCCAGATTCCCAGTTCTTAACACTCAGCGGGGGAACATGTAAGAACTTTTCTTTCTTCTGTTCAGTTACCTTTGAGGTCTTTATGTTTAGTTCATTTTGTCAATGATCTATGATGACTGTTTTCAGGGCTTTCCCTGTATTCAATTCTGGTCTTACTGAATCCTTTTAGCTAAAAAGGAATCTTCTGTTTCCTTCCTCTCATTTTACGTCATCAAATCAGTGAATTGCAAGTCAGCTAAGGAAGTAAGAAATATTAATATCTGAAGGATTTTTTGTTTGTGGGATTTTAGATGAAGGCCAAACAATTGTTTTGACTTTAATGATAAGTATCTTCTGTTGTCCCAATCTATCAGACGGATCCTCATCTGGCATAACTGCAGTCTTCGATAACATGATTTCATTTGGACAAGCTTACCAATAGAGCTTTTCTTGCTTGCATTCGCCAAGTACTCTTGAGTTTTAAGATGTTTTGTTAGACAAGAAGAAACCATCACTCAAGTTCTTAGTTGTTCCAGAATTTTGTTTGCTCCAAAACTGAGAAGAGCTTGATATGTTAGATGATATGTGTATGGTCGAGGTTTGCTTTGAAGATCAGAATGTAAATTTCAATAAAAAGAGCTCTGTTTACCTCCAAGACGCTTCTATCTCAATGGCAGACCGGTCTTCTTCATATGAAACAGTTTCTCAGAATCGCAGATAAGATCGTTGTACAGGTCTTCTCTTGATACTTCACTTTGATTTGTTTGCGGTCACTTTTAACAATGTGTCTTTTTTGATTATTGTGAGGGACATTGCTTACACTGTGAGTCGCATTGGGAAGATTTGAACTCTGAATAGTTTATTCATCGATATTATCAATTTGACTACGAGTGTCATGCTTTGATCTGAGTAATTTATATTTAATAAATGAGGGTTCTTGTTTCTGTCGATTGTTTCACGTTCTTCCAAGAGGAAGCTTTATTACTCCCTCTGTTTTTTTTTTTAAGTTGTTTTTTGCCAATTTTATTATAGTTGGATCGACAAGGCCCGATCCATAGCCAAAGCCAAATTCTAAAATTCATTTCTTCTTTCTCCTTGCACCTGAAAAGACTCGAACCCGGATGCTTGAGGACTGTAAAGTGGCCACTACCACTGGACCACCTGTCCTCGGCAAGAAAGTTCACCACTTTATCTTAGCATTTAATTAAGAAAAAGAAAGAAAAGTAATTTTTTTAAATAAAAAATTAGTTTATTTTAACTTTTAGTTTACTTTTTGTCTTGGTTTTGTAAAACAACTTATATTTTGAAAAAAAAAAATCGTATTAAACAAATTATGATAGGTCATATTTAACATAATAAGTGATTCTTGATTATATTGTTTCAGCTCCATCTTCACTTTGAGCAACAATGATCAGCGTTGACTTTCAGAACTGTTTGATCTTCATCCTCCTATGTCTCTTCTCACTCTTCTGTTACTCTTTCTTCTTCAAGAAATCAAAGGACTCACGAAGCTGTGATCTCCCTCCGAGCCCTCCTTCTCTTCCGATCATCGGTCATCTTCACCTTCTCCTCTCTGCTCTAACCCACAAGTCTTTTCAGAAACTCTCCTCCAAGTATGGACCTCTCCTCCATCTTAGGATCTTTAACGTCCCCATTATTCTCGTCTCTTCAGCCTCAGTAGCCTATGAGATCTTCAGAGTCCATGATGTGAACGTTTCCTCTCGCGGTCTTCCCGCAACCGATGAGTCCATTATGTTTGGATCTTCTGGCATCGTACTCGCTCCCTATGGAGATTACTGGAAGTTCATGAAGAAGATCATAGCCACAAAGCTGCTCCAACCACAGGCGCTCGAGAGGTCACGAGATGTCTGTGCTGAAGAGCTACAGAGATTTTACAACAGCCTTCTCAATAAGACGAGGATGACTGAGAGTGTTCAGATAAGTAAGGAAGCAATGAAGCTTGTGAACAACACCTTGTGCAAGATGAGTATGGGAAGGAGCTTTTCAGAGGAGAACGGTGAGGCTGAGAAAGTAAGGGGTTTGGTAATTGATACTTATGCCTTGACCAAGAAGATGTTCCTAGTATCTTTATTGCGCAGGCCGTTAAAAATGTTACGGATCCCACTATTCAAGAGGGAGATAATGCGTGTTTCCGACAGAATCAATGAGCTGCTAGAGAGAATTCTTGTGGAACACAAAGAGAAACAGCTCGAGGAGAATCAAGGTATGGATATGATAGATGTCTTGTTGGCAGCTTATGGAGATGAAAATGCAGAGTATAAAATCACTTGGAATCATATCAAATCGTTTTTCGCTGTAAGTGAACCTCTTTTTGTAGATTTCATTTGAGGATCCAAATGCAAATTACTCAGAAAAATTGTTCTGTATCTTCTCACCGCAGGAGCTTTTCGTTGGAGGCACAGATACCTCAGTGCAAACAATACAATGGACAATGGCGGAGATCATTAACAATCTCAACGTTCTTGAAAGACTGAGAGAAGAACTTGATACCGTTGTAGGTAAGACAAAGTTGATTAAAGAAACAGATCTACCAAGCCTCCCTTACTTGCAAGCGGTAGTCAAAGAAGGTCTAAGATTGCATCCCCCAGGGCCTCTAGTTGTAAGGACCTTCCAAGAAAGATGTGAGATCAAAGGGTTCTACATACCGGAAAAGACAACACTTGTGATCAATGCTTATGCTGTGATGAGAGATCCTGACTCTTGGGAAGATCCTGACGAGTTTAAGCCAGAGAGGTTTCTAAACTCTTCAAGATCAAGACTAGAAGACGAGAAAGAACAAGCATTTAAGTACCTTCCTTTTGGCGGCGGAAGGAGAGGCTGTCCTGGAGTAAATCTAGTTTCTATCTTTGTAGGAACCGCAATTGGAGCAATGGTGCAGTGCTTTGACTGGAAAAGTGAAGGAGATAAGGTTAACATGGAAGAGACTTTTAAAGGAATGAACCTAAGCATGGTTCATCCTCTTAAATGCATTCTCGTTCCTCGAATCCAACCTTTTTCTTAATGTTACTTCTAATTTCCAGATTCCCAGTTCTTAACACCCAGTTGGGGAACATATAATTTGTAAATTGCAAGTCAGCTAAGGAAGTAAGAAATATTCATATGTGAAGGACTTTTTTTTGTGGGATTCTAGATGAAGGCCAAACGATTTTTTTGGCTTTAATGATAAGTATAAATATGTTCTGTTGTCCCAATCAATCATTCTCTGAAGATTCTGAAATGTGTTTTCTCATGGCTTTGGGAGTTTACATATCTAGAAGACTAACTTTGTTCAAGATGTTTCTTCTCCCTAAAACCTCAAATAATATTATGTGGAGATTGTACCACTCTATGGATCTTATTCAGATTCAAAATCTTAGAATTCAAATAACAATAGAGATCATTTTTCAACATATATTATATTAACTTTTCAATCTAAAAAGGAAGAATATTGTTTACAAAAGTACAATTTCTAGAAAAATTATGAATACTTCTAGATAACCAATCCGCCTTCCTATTGAGAGCTATTTGAATTGGTAAAGCGAGAAGAATGAGAAAAGTCTTCTGAGTCTGCAAAATTCATGCAAGTATTGTGAAAAGGCCGTCCTTGGAGATGCCACAATCTTCAAGATTTTTGCTTAATCAGTAGCACACTGGACCTATTGAATCTCCAAGGAAAGAAGAGATTCCATGGCCCATAAAGCGCTTTGAGTTCGGTATGCAAAAATGATAAGTACCGTAACATTCCCTCGCACCATAGAAGCTCCTCCACAAGAGTCAGAAAAGCAGTACCAACTAATTCCTGAAAAGTATTGAGTCCAAGAACCATCACCAAAACAACGAACACGTGAGAAGCTCTGATCTCATATATAAGGCTTAGCTATAGCCTCCCAAATTAAATTTGGAGAAGCGATAAAGTTTTGAGCGGCCATCTCGTTAATTTTTTCGGTCTGAATTTGAAACCACTATTTAGCTTCTGTTTCGGCAGTTTGAAGAATATCCAGTGGATCTTTATCCAAATTACCATAAGATTTATCATTTCTTGCATTCCATATATTCTAAAGTATCCATGAAAATACTCAAATTCCTATAAGTCTGGTAATCTCCAATAAAGATTGTTCGAATTGGAATATACTGTTGAACTTGAAAATACTCCAATTCCGGAAGGAATATTCGAAAGAGCCCATTTTTTAAGAGATGGGGGATACTCAAAAAGTGAATGATTAATTGTTTCATCTTAACCTCCACATCATGAACATCTTGCATCACATATGTTTCCTCTATTGATTAAGTTTTGTTTGACAGGGAGACATCCTGAAGCCATTTGCCATAAAAAGTAGCGGATTTTTGGTGGACAGTCCACCTTCCATCCATTGGTTGTGATCTCTTGGCTAGATAGCCCAATTATTACTCCTTTGAGGTCTCTAACTTATAGCCTGATTTAATTGAATATTTCCATGATTTATTGAAATACTATCCATAATTATCTGGTTTCCTTAAATTAGATAGACGAATACGAAGAATTAACGGTACATCCTTGGGATCAACTAATTGCTTAATTAGGGGAACTTTTCACATTCATGAAATGTGATCAATCAACTTATCTACTGTAAGCTCTAAATATATATATTTTGTTCCCTAGCAATAGCAGGCCTCAGTATTACCCCTAGAATCCAAAGATCATGCCAAACTATAAAATACTTTTACCATCCCCAATTCTTTTTATAAGGCTTTTACTTACAAGAGCTCTTACTGAAATGATACTCTTCCAACCATAAGGTGGCGAGTAATTTTTCGTAGGAACTAAGGGGTTAGAATCTTTAAAATATCTGTCTCTAAAGACCCTTAAGAACAAAGACCCATGGTGGTCTAGGAGTCTCCACAATTTTTTTTAGCTAACAAAGCTCAATTAAACTCTTCTATTGATTTGAAACCCAAACTTCTTTCAGATTTACTGTTGCATAAATAAGTCTATTTTTCTAATGTATACCTTTTGAATCCTTATTATCCTTTCACCAGAAGTCCGCTATAGCACTATTCAAAGTTAGTAAAATTGCTTTAGAAAGTCTATAACAAGACATCGCATAGGTAGGTAAAGCTGTTAGAACGGATTTTATAAGAATTTATTTGCCTTTTTTAGATAATAATTTTGAAGACCAACTAGAAATTCTCTCTTTTAGTTTATCTCTAATAAACCTATCTTTTTTTTGTTACTTCCATACTCTCTAGTAGGCTTACATAAGTGCTCATGCCTCCAATATTAGAAATATCTAGTATATTTTGGATTTCTATTTTGTCTTCTTGTTTTACCGAAAGGCCAAACTGAATTGATGACTTCAAAAAATTAATTTGTTGGCCATAAGCAACTTTATACACCTTTAAAATCTCCAAATTAGCTCTAGCCTGATTAATATCTGTTCAGCAGAAAAATAAAGAATCATCAGCCAAAAGAAGATGTGAAACCGAGGGACTTCCTCGTACTATTTTTAAACCCTCAATCAACTTCCTATATGTCATTCTCTTAAGATTATGGATAAGAACCTTGTACACAATATAAAATTATAAAGTGATAAGGTCACCTTGTGGAAGACCTCTATGAGGAACTACATGTCTTCTTGACTGTCCACCTATAATAATTGTATGGCTCACTGATCAAATACACCACATAATACATTGAATCCAAGATTCCTGAAAACCCTTTTTTTGAATAATTTTTGTATAAAATCACATTCTATTTTATCATATGCCTTACTCATATCTTTTTAATAACCATAACGAAACTTTTACATATGATTTATTAGTCCGTAAAGCATGAAACATCTCTGGTGCAATCATAATATTATTTAGAACAATAGAGATCACTTAAAAACAGCATCAGTTTAACCCCAGTGATAAGTATATTTTTTTTGACATTTTTCTCAATTTCTTACTATCTAAAGTTAACTTGATTTTGCAATGCTCATGTCCCATTTTTAAGGAAATTAGAAATAAATACCATAAATTTCTTTTCTTTTTATGGGGGAGGGGGGAGGGGTCAGAATTGAGAATGTGATTTAAGACGTTGTAAAAAAGCGGGAGAAGTGTTTCCGGGGAAGGAGATGGCGAAGAAGAGAGAAAGTGCGAAGCTTGTGAAAATAAAAGACGCCATTAGTCTCATCAACCAACAAGTTAGTCTCATTGGTTTTGTTCTTGAACGTAGAGAACCCAAACAATGTCGCAATAATGGTATATAGTGTTTCTTTGTCAATGACAGATACTATTGTGTGAATCTAGTATTTAGTGTTGTTCTTCATCCTTTATTCATGGAGATCTAAGTGGTTTTTTGTTTTGTGAAACCCTAACATTTTACCCAATTTTTGGGTGTGATTGATTTGAGAGCTTTGAAATTTTTTAATACAAAATACGAAAACTTTCTGCTCAAAGTTCGAATTTTTACAATTTCAGATTGGATTTGTACTCTCCGGATAATTGATGATTCCTACCCAATTCCTGGACTTACTGTAAATGTATTTAGTAACACACTTGAAGAACTTCCTCATATCAAGAGCCATGAGGACATAATTCTGTTTACACGCATCAAGGTACAAGACTCTCTGGTCTCAAACACTTGTGCATTGATTCTCTGGAGACAAATAGATCTCTTAGAATCAAAATTTGTTCTTCTTGTAGATGAAAACTTTCGATGGTGGAAAAAGAGTTAATGCTGCTTGTGACAAATGGGTTTCTTCCTTTGCGCTGTTTGAAAGAGGTATTGGCAAGGATTTAGTATGTTACCAATGCACTTCAAATTCTGGAGGAGAAGCACAATACAAGAGTTTCATGGATGATCTACACAAAGCTTTTGCTGGTCGTAGCGAAGTTTATAAAGGTAACAATGTGAGCTTGTTTTGCTCTCTCAACTTTTCATATTATTTCAAGATTTATACAATCGAAGTAACAAAGTCTGCAGCCTTATAAAGATGTGCTTAGAACTCTTCAATGGCTTTAGATAGGTTAAGATGTTAGCTACGAATGAAAAAACAGAAAACAAACATTGTATACGTTTTATAGTACCAGAAAAGTCGAAATTGCTGCTGAGAACCTCTTTCAGTTCAATATTTATACCGTCAGACCTGCAACCAATATAATATTACATACCGCATGATTTAACTTTGAATGATACTTCTCATAAGCTGTCATTATATCTTTTTGTTTTTAGTTTTGCAGACAGTATCTTGCGGAATAAAACCTTCCTCCCTAGAAAGCTTTTCATTTTTGAGAGAGATCAAGGAAGGAAAATGCTTTGATATGGTGTGCAAGGTAATATGACTTAACTCTTACATTTGTTCTATACACTCAAGTCTCAATTAACACGAGAAAATAGTGTAACTCGTGAAACCAGCACTTTATGGTTACTGAAAATCTTTTTGAGCTCAAATTACTGATCATACCCTGTTTTCTGCTGTTTCTTGTAATGAAGATCCTCCATACTGATGAAGATTTGAACGCTATTTTTGTATGGGATGGAACTGATGCACCTCCAGCATCTATTCTGGAAACGTGAGTATTAAATGGCAAGCAAAAATTTGTTTAAGTCCTCGGATTATTGATTTTGAGTTGTTACATCTAGGAATATTAGTCATGTGTGGCATTATGTTTAAGGGAAATTGAGGTTAGATGTTAGTATTGCACCTCTTGTAAAATTTTGATTCAATATTTTCCAACCAGGTTAGATGTTAGTATTGCACCTCTTGTAAAATTTTGATTCAATATTTTCCAACCTTTGATTAGTTGAATATACACTTTCTGATATTCTAGGCTTACTTTTTTTTCTATTTGGTGTACATTGTTGACTATTGATAGGGAAATTGTAGAAGAAAAGGCGTTTAGCAGTCTCTCAGTTCATACTTTACTGTCAAGAGAGATATTGGTCAGCTTTCCAACTGTTGGAACGATCTTGAGAGTTTCTCTAAGCAGTCATCTATTTCATCAGATCAAACCTGGTAATTGGGTGAAACTTTACAACATATTCTGTGAAGTTGATAGGGGATCTTGGGTTGGTAAAGTTACCAACTCTACAAAGGTTTATCTCGCTCAGGATGATCATTTAGTTGAAAAGATCATGAGGTTAGTAGTACTTCTTGAGGTTTCTTTTGGTAATTACTTCCAACGTATCTGCTTTTGGTAAATCTCTTATCCTTTTGATTTCTTTCTCTAATGTTCCCAAAACTAGGATTTTTAATAAGAGATTATCATGGAAGTCGGGTCACATTCCTTTTTGGTGTTTCCCTTCACCTCCTGGATTGACAGGTTGCAATACTTGATCATTCTTTCTAAACAAAACTTCTCTTTTCCTTAATGAGTAGGATATGATCTCTAACATCTATTTTCTGCTTTCATGACATTAAACAGACTTAATAATATTCTCGATTTCTTGCAGAGACAGCTGAAGATTGTGCCCCATTTGTTACACTGATGGACATCATAACATTCCCAAAGGTACCGTTCATGAATCTATTATCTGCATCCCCCTGAAAAGATTAAGAACATTTTGTGTTTGCTTGTGTACGCTGTTATGACAGGTTACATACAAGTACAGATGCATTGTTCGGGTTGTAGCTGCATACCCTTGGCAAGTAGAGGAGTTTTGTTCAGATGAGAATCGTCATCACCGAGTTTTATTGACACTGGAGGACCCAACAGCATCTTTAGAGGCTTCCTTATGTGATAAAGACGCAGTAAGACCACATTTGGTCTTATATGCATCTTAAACTGTAAACAAAGATTGTCTATGCTACCATAATCTAAGAGTTGATCTATTGGCAGGAATACTTTTGGGGTTTAGGATTTAAAGACACAGAGATATTGAGGAAGAAGTGGAATCGGTTGCTTGGAATAAGGGAAAGCTCCAACTTGGTGGCTCCAAGAAATCCACCATGGATTGAGTGTTGCATAATCTCTTATTATACTCACAAAGCTGATCCTTGGAAAACCAGATTATACAGAATCTTTGGTACTCGCCTTCTGGATTAAGCTTTTACAATAATTAGTTTTAGGAGTTTAGATGATTTTAAGAGTGTTAGGTTGTGGCTTACTTTAAGAATGGTAGTTGTGTTGGAGTATTGCATTAAGAACTTGTAGCCAAAATAACATTTTTATGGTATGAAAATATTAGATTTTATATATGTTGAACAGTTTATATCGAGTTTGACTACATCTTAAACGCCATCGTTTTACTTAATCATCAACAAGAGATTTTTCTTAACATTTTCTTCTTCGCTGTTTCTTAAAGGAAGATGATCACAGAGAAAATTTGCAGAGACATGTTTGCTTCATCTCCATTTTAGGTATTCATTTCATTTTCACCTTTTACCTGATCAAATCAGTTGCTTCCTTCAGTTTCTAGTCTCGATTCCCTCCTACATTACTCGATGGATTGCTTCTATCTTGAATTGTGTTCACTGTCTTCGGGATGCTGGATTCCAGTTTTTCAAATTTAAGGATTTGAATTATTTGATTGCTTTTATGATTTTGGGGATGACTGTAAGTGATTACCCATAAAAGAAAAATCGTGATTGTTTGATTGGCCTGACGTTTTCTTATGATTCATGTTTCGAGAGTTAAAAAATATTGAAATCGCATCCCTTGAGATTGCAGTTAGAGAAAGGAGCTTAATTGAAGATCAATGGCCTCTGATAGAGAAGACTTTACTCTGTGTGGACCTTCACACCTTACAACTGTTGATTGGTATGTTTGGATTGTTATTTTTGTTTTCATGATTGATCTTAGATTCAACTTTGGTTTCCTTTATAATTCATGAACTTGTCAACAAATTCATTGTCTGAAATCGTTTACTATAGCTTTGTGGTTATAGCATTTGAATCTTGTCTCACTGCCTGGTTTGTATGTAGAATGTGTACTGAAGTTGGGACTAGTTTTTTAACCGAGTCTGTGGCCTGATTTATGAAATGGTTTTTGGATCATTTCTTTGTTTTTTAGGGCAAACGAAGATCACCAGCGTTGTGTAGCTGCTTGTTTAGTTCAAGGAATATACATTGTTGAGCGTGACCGTCAGCTTAAACGTGAAGGCTCTGAAGCTCTTGCACCTCAATGGTGGGAATCATTCAACTTTAAATTGATCCGTCACCTGAAAGACGATGCTGATTTCTCCATTTTTGGGGGCATTTATGAATTCAAACCACCACAACCAGACACTATTGACTCTGGAGTTCCGCGGTATGTCATAGCCTTTAGGGGCACCTTGACTAAACCGGACTCAATAGCTCGTGACATTGAGTTAGACATCCACATAATCCGGAATGGGCTTCACCAAACATCCCGTTTTGAGATCGCTATGCAAGCTGTGAGAAGCATGGCTGATTCTGTGGGGGCTTCAAGCTTCTGGCTAACAGGGCATTCAATGGGTGCAGCAATGGCGCTTCTCGCTGGCAAAACAATGGCAAAGACTGGAACTTTCGTCAAATCCTTGTTGTTCAACCCTCCATTTGTGTCTCCCCCAATCGAGAGGATAGCAAATGAACGGGTTAGGCATGGGATTAGATTCGCTGGGAACCTCATCACCGCAGGACTTGCCCTCTCCAGAACCCTCAAACAAACACAGCAGCCGCAGCAACACCAACAGCAACTACAAAACTTGACTGAAGATCCACTAATGGCCCTATCTTCGTGGCTCCCTGACATACATGTCAATCCAGGGGACCATCTATGTTCGGAGTACATTGGGTTCTTCGAGCACCGAGGAACAATGGAACAGATTGGGTATGGAGCCGGAATAGTGGAGCGGATGGCAATGCAGCATTCCTTGGGAGGTTTATTGATGGATGCTATGGGAGTTAAAAACGCAGTGGAAGTAGAAGAACCAGTTCACGTCATCCCATCTGCGAAGCTAATAGTAAACCGAACAAACTCCGAAGATTACAAGGAAGCTCATGGAATACACCAATGGTGGAGAGATGACCAAGATTTGGCTTCCCACGTTTACTTGTACAAATAGCTCCTTTTTTTTCCTTTTCCAGTAACTAAGATTTGGTTTGTTCATTTGTCTGTCTGCAATGAAGACGAGTTAAGCAAATTATTCTTTTCAGCTATGTAATCATTTGTTTGCAAATATGATTGTGAAACTTTTGTTTAGCCATAGAACAATAGTATTACGATATCAAATCTTCATTTTATGTCTCTTCTCACTCGTAGCCATTGATATAAGATCATTCATTTGACTCATTTTGTACCATTTACAGCATTAGCCACTGCATTCTGTTTCCAAGAACACTTCATTTCTGACTCGAATTTTCGAAAAGTACAGTCTGAGTATTGTTTTTGTCATTTTCAGTTCAAGTTTCTCACCTAAGAATCAGACCAACTAGCCTCAGTATATAAAGAAACACATTTCGAAAGTACTCACTGAGTGCTAACATTGTAGATGTAAAACACCAAGATAATCTATATATTATGATTCTTTGGTTTCTTTCTGTTACAGCCGAAGAATAAGAAGAAGAAAGATGTTGAAGATTCAGCCTTCAATTAAGGGAAAGAAGAAGAAACTCAACGAATAGGCACTTTGATCCAACCATTGGCAAAAGCAATGGCTAAGATGACAAATGGAGTTGACATACCAAAGATGATAATGTAAGGAAGTGGTGTCTTCATTGGATTCTCTCCTGCTCTTTCTCCAGCACTTTGCCAATACCTGAAAAATATTTGCAAGGCAAATCCCATTTTTGATCAAACTTGGTCTTGGATCTCTAGTGCGAATATGGACACTAGCTCACTGGTTAAGCCATTTATAACATGAATTATGCAATTGCAGGTTTTGAACTCAGATACTGAAATCATCTGATTTTTTATAAAATTAGTGATGAACAATTTCACCATTTCATAATATTGAAAAGTTAAGGATAAGTAAAACTAACTGTTCTGGTTCTTCCTCTTTGGTTATGAACTTCTTCTTTTCTTTAGGCTTCACTTCTCCATCTTCTCCACCTTGCACAAAACCATAACTTAACAACATTTCATCTAAAATTCACAAGAAAAATAATGATTTCAGTAAGAAACAAAGAGTACCTAACTTAGCTTGAAGCTTGAATTGTGTGAATCCTAATGGAGATGGTTGATAGAAGATTTGAGGCAAAGCAAGCAATGATGAATATGAAGAAGATGATGAAGTTATGGAATCAGTAGTCTTTTGGATAAAGGAAGATGTAATATGAGAGGAAATGTGAAATTTGGCTGCCATTTCCAAAACCAATTCGTTTTTTTTCTTTCTTCTGTGAGGTTTTTGTATTCGTTGACTTATTTTACTATAAACTTTGTTTTACACGTGGCATATATGGTTACCTCTAGATTACATTTGGGAAACTTAACAAGACAAAACCTTATCTTCTTCTTACCTCTTATTTATATTCATATTTACATGTTTTTTTATTAATACACTCCATTTGCCGAGACACGTTTTAGCTAAACCGAATCAAATCAACAGATTAGAAAATGTGCATTTTAACTAAACAAGAAAAATATATATCATTATGTGAAAAACATTCTTTTGGCTAATTAACTGGATAATTCTGGATTAAAAAACTCTTTCTCACATTGATATTTCAACTAGAAATTGTTAATATTATATCGGCTCTAATTTGGTTTTATTTATTTAGAATTGAAATCGCATCAAAACCACTATATTCTAGTCTATATGTATTGGTTACTATATTTACGAAGCCTAGAACCAAAAAACCGATTTGAATTCCATGAAAATTTTAATCTTTTTAAGGTATCTTGTAGTTGGTACAAAAGATTAGTGTGACAAGATTAAGGTTTCGATTGGCAATTGTTGTTGTTGCTTTGAAAAGTAAAAATTTCTGTAAAAATATTTAAATTAAACCAATCATATTTTAAAGTAAAAAACAAACTAGAATATGATTGATGTAAGGATGATCGGTCTTATTCCACACCAGAACTTTCATATAACTATGAGTGTATCTAAACATTGAGTCGCTTGCTAATTACACACAAAACTAAAAATAAATCTCTAATTCCACCAAAACTATCACATATAGTACTAAGAACACCATAAGTTTGCTTATCTTTTTAATCGCACACAATATTAACATTATAAATCTAATTTTACCCAATTTTGAATTTTAAATTTTATGAAAATAAATAGAAATACTAAATTTGAATCCGATCTATATCCATACTGAACTCGATCAAAAAATAAAAAATACATAAATGAGTCTTAAATCAATGGAACAAAAAACCTCAAAAAATTCTACCCGAAAATGGATATATTGATGAAAAGCTATCTTGATCATTTGGGTGTTTTTGATGCTATTTATGTTAGTTTGGGTAAAATTATGTTTTTAATTTTAATTTTGTGTGCAACTAAGAAGAGAGGAAAATTTCGGGTGTTTCTATTACTATATCCGATAATTCGGGTGGAATTAGAGTTTTAATTTTAGTATTATAGACAACTTATATAAGCCTTAATGTTTATGTATATTCATAGTTATATGAAAGTTCCTGGGTGAAATTAGATCGACCACCCTTAGTTTAATTTCAATCATTTACTAAAATTTTTGGTTTTCAAAGCAATATAAACAATTGTATGGGAACCTACGGAAAACTATTATAGTGTTTCTTTTGCTTGGTTGACTTGTTCTAGAGTCAACCAATTGTTTAAAACTTTCTAAAACATCTGGATACTTTTACTTGAAGATGAATGACTCCAGAAAACGAATGATGGATCAGTTTCTTTGAGTGTTGTTACGCATCTTGGGCTTTTATGGGCCGATATTGATGAGACTTCTAGCATCATCTTTGGAATTTTTAATGGATTTTTTGATTAGGGCTAGTTTTGGTGATAGCAAAATCCGACACTTCTTTAGGCATGTCTAGATGGATCACATGTTTCTGTCTTGGCTCAATGTACATATATCAATATTAAATCAATCATCCATATCTCAAATTCAAAATCCTATCATAATACAACTTGAAAAGTGGAAAATAAATAACAACAACTGAATTCAACAGAGAATTACGTTTTTATTAATAGATCTTTTTTTCAAAAGACAATCTTAGCAATCGACTAGTTTCAACCTATCGATCTAAAAACTACTATAACAAAACCGATAACCTAACTTGAAAAACAATTGACGAGATGCTCACTAACTTTTTTAAAGCCAAAGTTCGTGAGTCTCGGTTTACAATCGAGATCTCTTTTATAATGAAAGAGCTCTTTAGTTTGTTTCCTAATTTTTCGGAATCCCACTAAATTCTCTTCATATCTTCTTTGATAAGATCTTCTTCTTGATAGATCTTATCACCCATTTGAATTTTGAAACTCCACCTTCTTCATTCCACGTGCTTCTCTCTTTGTTTCCAATAATCGAATCACGTGATCTTTATCCAACTTCAATCTCTCCCTTTTTGACTTGTTGTGATGTCTAAGCCTGAAACCTGCCACTTTCAAGCACTTGACAGAACTTGTTGTTTCCAACAAGAGTTTGATAATTAGAAGCAAAGCAAAGATTAATTCAAATCGGATAGACCACAACTCCTGATTCAAATTTCAATTCAAGACAAAGTACAGAGTATTGTCAGTCACACGATAACAAAAATCAGGAGTTCAAGAGTTTCATCGGTCTAAGCAAACAAAGAAAAAATGCCACAGATTGGCAAAAAAATAGAGCTAAACATAGCTCTCCCCCTAAACTTGTTCTCCCCCTCAATCAGATAAATCCTCACATTCTTGTTCCGACTCCTGCAACTTTACTCCCCCTGCTTGATATCACACAAGTCAAAAACAGAGCATTATCAACAAACAGATAGCAAGAGACACTTATCTTTGAGTACGTTCTTGCACAAATGAGTAATCTCCTCTGACATCACAAGTATCATCTCCAGCAGCTCCTTGGGGGTGTATGATTCCTCCGTCACTGATGCTTTTGCTTTCCCTTTCTACTTCTTCGCTTTGGACTTTTCACTTGGTACTGAGGTAATAGCCATTGGTACTTCATGTTGACGGGCAAGCAGACGAGTGAGAAGCGATGGATACAGCAGATACAGCTTGGACTTGGAATCTCTTGTCGATGCAGTAACCTTTTTGATCTGACTGAAGATGACTTTACCCAGATTAAATGAAGTTCTGGTTCTAATCTTGTAGGCAAGTTGGAGTCTCAAAATGCTGACATATCCCTCGTTTGA
>OVBA01006102.1:0-17925 GCA_900406435.1 Lepidium aucheri
AAATCTTATCATCTTATTATATAAAATAGAGTTTTAGAAGTTAGTAATAAAGGGATTTTTCTATGTGTCGAATTCAGCCATCCAAAATTATGGATATCATATTATATATAGTTGAGTTTCAAAAGTTAGTAATCAATGAGATTCTTCTACATGTTGAATCTTATTATAANTATTATAACCTGTTATATTAAGTTGGATTTCAAAAGTTAATAACTAAAAGAGATTTTCCATATGTGAGATCTTTTTATTAAGTTGAATCTGAAAGTTTATAAACGTATAAATTTTTAAGACATTATTCAAAATATATATTAAGCAATCTTCCATATCTAGTATTATATAAAATAGGGTTTCAGAAGTTAGTAATAAAGAGATTTTTCTATGTGTCAAACTAAACCATCCAAAACTGTAGAGTAATGTATAAATTTCTAAGACATATTCAAATTATATGTTAAACATTATTTAATAAAAATATACTCGTGCATCGCACGGGTCCATATCTAGTCTAGTATATATATATATATGTATATGAGTTTATCTTTTCAATTTAATGGAGATAAATGATTCGACAAACGAACAACACGCAATATTTTTATATATTTAATATGGATTAAAAATCTGGTTGTCTATCTCTCCTTTTTCTTCCAAATCTGTTACATTATTTTTATAGTTAATCATATTTTCCACATATATAAAATATATTATATACACACATATATAAATAAATATTATAAATCCGGTTCACCGGCTAAACTGGTCCGACCTACCAATTAGTGACATTGTGAATCGGTCTCGAAATTTGGTTCTATAAACTACATTTTGTATATTTTGAATTAAGTAAAACAATTCTCTTATTCTTCTATACTTGTCTCGCATACAATCTTCTTCTCGAATACTCATAAAGACCCTTTCTGCAATGTCAATTTAGAGGGTGTTATTGGATACTGAATATTAAAGGATTTTAATGGATTTTACAATCCATGTTGAATCTAGTGTTATTCAATATTGCATTTGCTGAAGTCCATTAAAAACAAGCGTTATTGGATGTTGTATTTGTATGATGTATTTCAAAATACATAAAAATCATCTGTTATTCATTAACGATTTTACAATCAAGGGAATTGTTATAGGATGGATTCTGATTGATTTCACATCTGTTTTATGACTAATCCAAATCCGATGAATTTCATCGGTATTTTGAAAAATTCTTCGAAGTCTCTCTCATAGCTCTCTATCTTGGTTCAGATCATGTTCTGTCTCTTGCTTGATATTGAAATCGCATCCACTAGAAACCCTAACCGGACTATGATGGTTTCCGATGACAGAGATCACCTATGAAGCTCAACGTCGGCAGCAAGATTTTCGACACCAACGCATCAACAATCCAATCAACCTGTCCAGACTCTCTTCTCGCGGCTCTCTCAACTCCAACCTCCCATGGATCCAACCCGGTTTTCATCGATCATGACCCGGAAATTTTCGCCGTCATACTCAATCTCCTCCGTACTGGTCGACTATCAGCTAGTTCCTCTGGTGTTTTCTCCAAGCGAGAGCTACTTGATGAGGTTATGTATTACGGCGTCGAATCACTTCTCAAATCGGCGATGTTACCCCCTCCGCTACTAGGTTTCAATGCGTCTCTAGTCTCCACAATCATTCCGGCAGCTGATGGAGTTCCCTCCGCTTTCACCGCCACTGCCGGAGACACTTCTTTATGGCGGTCTCGCTTAATACAACGCTTCACCAGCCTTCTCTGAGTCCAAGGCAATCTTCGAGTCTCTAAAGTTATATTCACTTGCATCTGATTGGTTTTTTCTTATCGTTTTCTATTTCAGCTGTAGCATCAAGCTTTATACTGGGTTGAAGCCTCAATCTGCAAGTTCGTTCCTTTCTTCTTATAATGTTGTAAAGTTTTGGTTTTTAATCGAATTGGTCTGTGTGACTCCGTTGAGAACTGATTATTTCGTGTTACTGTTATCGGAATTTGTTCAGGTTGTTTGGCAAGTGGGTATCAGAATTTGAATAAGGAGTTTTATGGAAGAGTTCGTAAGAGTCTGCAAGGTAATATGACTTCTTCTTAACAGATATGATTCGAGACTTGGGTTTTGTTTGAAGACTCTTCCTCTTGTTCATATTTGCTTTCAATTTAGGGTTTTTGCTGCCCTAATCTGGGAATTCATGTGTCTTATTCTCGATTTATAATGGACATTCCTGAAATGAATGATGAGCCGTGAAATTTGAGCTAAAGACGTATAGTAAGTAGTACATAAAAAGATGTGGTTTGCAGTTAGAACGCCTGAGAGAACGGTCATTACATTCGTATGTGATGATTCACTAGCTTTGTCTATCGTGGTAAACTCATTGTGGTTTCTGTTCTCTGCAGGACTGGGAAAGCGAGCAGGTCACGGATAAAGATGATGCCAATAGGAACACCAAGAGTACCCTACAGAAACCGAGAAGAAGGCACTTGGCAATGGGTTGATATATGGAATGCCCTTGTACGTATATCCAACTTGCTCATAATCTTGTGTTTATGTTTTATATGGTCACTGAAGACAAAAAATAAAAGCAGCCGTGAATCTTTGCTGCAGTATCGAGAGCGTGTAATCTTTATTGGACAAGGCCTATGTACACCTGTTATCAAAACAAACGAAATAAAGACTTTTTAATAAACTAAACATAGATGCAAAGTTCTGTAGTTGATCCATTATCTTAAGCAATTCCCAATCAACAATCCTCAACAAGGGTTCAAATTCTGATTATTACGCACTTAAAGTGGGCACAAGTCAGATAAGGCAAAAGAAGTGACCTGAACAGAATCAGCACTGATGATTTCTCCATTAAAACGCTTAGCAAGCTCGAGAGCAAGTCTACTTTTCCGACGCCGGTGGGCCCAGAAATCACAATCAGTATCGTTTAGCTTAGGTATGCATCTAATTTGACAGTTACCGTTTATTTGAATGACTTTCAAATACAGAAAAATCCCGTTCTAAAATCCATTAGGTATGCATTTTAAAATCCCAATAATCCATTAGAATCCATTAAAAACCAGTATTTTAAAATCCATCAAAATCCAATAAAATTCAATATCCAATAACACCCCCTTAGAATTCAGTATTCTTTGCGCTTTATAATTTTTTTCAGAAATTAAATAACTTTTTCCTATATAAATATGTATCTCGTTTGTTGATAATATCGTAAGAACCAAACTAAAAATCATCTGTGTCTCTTTTTCAAACACATTAAGCAATGAGTATATGATACTTCTTGATTTTATTTGTTTTCTTAATCTTCTACTTTGACCACTATACAATGGGCCGGGTTCTCTTTTCACAGTCCAAATCTGTCTCAAGATTATCGATTTTCTTTTTTCTTTTTTTTTCTTGTAGTTTTAATTAATATATTAATCTAGATGGCAAAATAGTTTTATACAAATAATCTTTTTTAGTCGATAATTAATCTAACACTGGAAAAAAGCTGTATAAAAGCTCTCGAAGGCGATTTTTCTCTTCGACCATCTTCTCGAAGGTCCTCCTTCGATCATCCTCTTGGTTCTCGATCAATCTAACCTTCTTTCTCCTCCACTCGAGAAACCAGATCCGGTCTTCGATTACACTCATTTTCCTCTATAAGGGATTCCCAAAACCCTAAATTCGAAAACTGCGTGAATTGGGGGTTTTTTCAATCTGTTCAACAATCGCAACAATCTCTCGAAGCAAACTTCCAAGGGTCAAGTATCGCAATTTATCGGCAAGAGAGATCGGAATCGATAAGTATCGAAGCCCTTTTAACCGTCCTTGTCAATCCGCTAGCCATGGATGAAAAACTCATAGAGGAGCTGAGAGCGGTTTCTATTTCAGACGACAAAGCCGTTGAAATTCCTAGTTCTGGTAACTATACTTCATCAGACGAATCCAAACTATCAATTGTAGGAAAATTCCTCAACCCAGATGAACAAAATATCACAAAGGTTATGATGGGTCTTCCCCGCATTTGGCGTCTGCAAAACAGAATTAGGGGATTAGTTCTCAATAAGGATTCTTTCTTATTCGAATTCCAGAATGAAGATGATCTCAACGAAATCCTAAAGTTCGGCTATTGGAACTTTGAAAATTGGGGTATCATCATAGCCAGAATGAAAAACAAATTTCCGGTAAAGGACTTTTATAAGATTCCAATTTGGATTCGATTATTGGATATCCCGATGGAACATTTCACGATAGGCTTCTTCAAAGCAACAGCTAATTCAATAGGAGAGGTAATAGAGATCGATTTTGATGCCAAAAAAACTCACCTTCATCGATACATTAGAGTCAAGAATTTGTTTGATACTCGGAACCCAGTCAGGAACTCTAGAGCCTTCAAGCTTCCATCTGGTGAAATCATTAATATCCAAATCACCTTTGAAAGTGTTAACAACATGTGTAAACTTTGTAAAAGATTAACGCACAAAGAAAGTAAATGCCCATTCCAGGAGTCAACTTTAGACGCTAACAATTCGGCACCAGACGAAGGTACGGATGCCACTCAATCTAGAGCCCACCCAAGTCCTGGAGAAAGAGAACAGAACGACACAAGGAAAACAGTAATATCTCCAAAGAACAAGGTGGAACATATAGAAATGAATAAGCCAATTAAAATGAGCGGTCCCAATCTGAAAAGAGATTACACTTGTCTCCGAATCGGATCCCCAGAGAAAGAAGCACATAAAAAGAGTTCTTCCATAACTGATATGGAAATAATGGAGTTTGAAGAACTGAAAACAACCAATGCTAGCAACAAAGGAAGGGACCTGGGTTAATCGAGCAAAACTCAAAAGGTTTACATTTCGAATAAAAAACAGAAGATAGGTGAAAAAAATAAACAAATTGTTATTTCAGAAGATGTAAATTCGGGTATGGTGGCTCTTCTTAAGTCAAACCGAAGACCTATGAGTATTATCAGTTGGAACTGTCAGGGACTGGGGAACATCCTGACAGCTCGACGTCTAAAGGAAATACATAGATCTTTATTTCCTGACATAATGTTCCTCATACAGACTAAAAATAATAACAACTATCTCAACTCAATCAAACTCTGGATTAGATACAATAATTTCTTTACTGTAGAACCTAGAGGGCTTAGCGGAGGTTTAGCTATCCTATGGAAGAATCATACAGAACTGGTTATCAAAGAAGCTAACAGGAATTTCATTGATGCGGAAGCAAAGTTTGGCAATAAGCAAATTACGATCACTTTTGTTTATGGTCACTCTATACCAGCACTGAGACCGGAAATTATTAACAAAATTCAAGCCATTGGAGTAAATAGGAGACTTCCCTGGTTTATCATTGGAGATTTCAATGAGCTGACATGTCAGGTTAACAAACTAGGAGGCCCCCCTAGACTCCCGAGCTCATTTGCATACTTCAAAGCCTTTATCAGAAAATGTGGTTTAACAGAGATCCCCAGTTGCGGAAGTCACTTCTCGTGGGTAGGGAAACGGAATAATCTCTCGATCCAATGCAGATTAGACCACAGCTTTGGCAACGTCGAATGGTTCCAACAATTCGCCTGGACAAAGACAAAATACCTTCCAATTATGGGCTTTGACCATCGACCTTTGTTTACAACAATTATGGCAGATAACTCATCACATCACAAACTGATCTGGTTTGATAAGAGATGGATCAAAAGGAAAGGCTTTGAAGAATTAATCAGGACAAGTTGGAGGCAGAGTGCAAATGTAAATGAACTTCCTTTAAGTAAACATATCGAGAACTATCGGAAAAGCATATCCAGATGGAAGAAAGAGAACCAGGTTAACTCTAATATTGGAATCAACTTAGTCCGAGAAAAGCTGGAATCTGAAGTTTGCAAACCAAATCCAGATACATATCTAATTGACAAGCTCAAAACTGAACTAGCCAATCATTATAAAGCTGAGGAAATCTATTGGAAAGGAAAATATAGGGAGAGATGGCTAAAGGAAGGTGATCAAAATAATCGATTCTTTCACAATTATGTCAAATTTCAAAGATCTAGAAACAAAATGACTTGCCTCAAAGATGAGAGGGACAAGCTAAATTTTGAAGAAGGATCAAAAGGTGAAATTGCTTCCAACTATTTTAGAGATCTCTTCACAAGCACCAAACCGGACAATATTTCTAGAGTTCTGTTAGACTTACAACCCAAAGTCACTGCTGACATGAATGAAAAATTAACTAAACCGGTAAGCTCTGAAGAAGTGAGAAAAGCCCTATTTAGCATTCGAAGCGACAGTGCTCCTAGTCCAGACGGAATGACGGGTCATTTCTTTCAGACATATTGGGCAACTATGAAAGATAAGATCATCTATGAAATCAAAAAGGTTTTTATGGAGGGCTCCTTTCCCGAGGATTGGAACTATACTCACATTGCTTTGATTCCCAAATGCGAAAGAGCAATCACTATGAAGGAATTTAGACCCATAAGCCTATGCTCAGTAATCTATAAAATTATCACCAAAATTACCTCCAGCCGCTCTTACCACAAATAGTTAATGAGCCACAAGGAGCTTTTGTTAGCGGAAGACTAATATCCGATAACCTATTAATCGCTCACGAGCTATTACATTCCTTGTCATTAAAGAAAAATACGAATGAGAAATACATGATGGTTAAAACGGATATGTCAAAAGCGTATGACAGAATGTAGTGGACTTTCCTAGAAGCGACGCTAAGACAGCTTGGATTTGCAAGAAGATGGATATGATTGGTGATGAAATGTGTAAGCACGGTATCATTTTCAGTACTTATTAATGGTGCACCATATGGATTCATCAAACCAACGAGAGGTATTCGACAAGGTGACCCCCTATCACCTTTTCTCTTTGTCCTCGGAACAGAAGCTTTGATTCATATCATGAACAAGGAAATTAAAAATAATAACATCACTGGTTACCGATTCAAATCGACGGGCCCAATGATCCAGAACTTACTCTATGCCGACGACAGTCTTTTCATATGCAAAGCCAAAGAACAGGAAGCACAAATACTTAAGCAATGCCTTAACGAATATGAAAGAATTTATGGTCAATCAATCAATTTCGATAAGTCGGCCATCAAATTTGGTAGGAATGTGGAGGAGGATACTAAACAAAAAATACAAGATACCCTCAACATTACCTCTGACCAAGGAATTGGCAAGTATTTGGGTTTACCAGAATGCTTCTCGGGCTCCAAAAAACAAATTTTCCAATTCATAACGGATAAATTGAAAGCTAGGATTGATTGTTGGTACTAAAAAATGCTTTCCTTCGGCGGTAGAGAAACATTGATCAAAGCGGTTGCACTGGCTTTCCGTGTCTATATCATGACTTGCTTCAGGTTATCGAAATTTCAGTGCAAAAAACTCACATGAGCAATGATACAATTCAGGTGGAACTCTTCGGATAACAAAAAGAAGATTCCATGGATAGCCTGGGAGAAACTCTGTCAAACTAAAGATAAAGGTGGATTAAGGTTCAAGGACTTGGAAATATTTAATCAAGCGTTACTGGCAAAACAAGCCTGGAGGATAAACAGTACACCAAATTCACTTCTGGCTAGAGTCTATAAAGCAAAATATTTCTCAAACTCAAGCTTCATAGAAAGTAATGTTGGGCCATTTCCTTCTTATGCGTGGAGAAGCATAAATTATGGAAAAACACTGCTAATTAAAGGATTCATCCGGCGAATTGGAAATGGCCAATACACCTTCGTTTGGACCACAAATTGAATTATGGATCAAAAGCCCAGACCCCCAATAAGCAGGGAGTCACTATTTAATGTTTGTCTGAAAGCACGAGACCTCATCATTAATGGGGAGTGGAACAAATCTCTGGTGTTAAAAACCTTCTTAGAGAAAGATGCAAGGATGATTTTGGACTGTCCTCCTAGAGCAGATAAGATTGATGATTGGATCTAGGGTTATAACGAATCTGGAGATTACACTGTTAAAAGTGGCTATTGGAGGACATGTCAATTCAATGGCCATAATAGTACATCTACAAGCATTGATTTCACAGATAAACTAAAGGAAAAAAATTTGGAAACTCAATCTCCCAAAGAAAATTAATGCATTTTTGTGGAGGGCTCTCTCAAAAGTACTAGCAGTGCGTGAGCGACTGAAATCTCGAAACATTGTAGATGATGATCTCTGCCCTCTATGTAAGCAAGAAGCAGAAACAATCAACCACTGCTTATTTACATGTGAAATTGCTAAGATCAGCTCGGACATAGCGCAATTACCCTCACCCCCCAGGAGGCTTTAACAGAACGTCCATTTATACGAACTTTGCATTCTTGCTCAATTATCAAGAATCTGCCTCATCAAGCCACTTTGCAGCTATTTCAATTAGATTTTCATGGATATTATGGCAGATCTGGAAAAATAGGAACAACTTGGTGATACAAAATCCCAGTCTGAACTGGAGAGAGTCAATTGTAGAAGCTGTCAATGAAGCCACAAGATGGGGAAGGACAATAAAGGAAGAGAAGAACAAGTGCACACCGAATAGTGGACAGGCTAATCTTGAAAATAATAACTCTAGTGACACTTCTCAGATTAAGGTTTAGTGGAAAGTTAAATGGAAAAAAACCAGCAGGCTAAATGGAGGCAGTTATATTGTTTCACATTACCAGGAAGGAATATTACTTCACTCTCGCCACACATTTATTCAAACGGACTCCAAAGCTGCTTTAGAATTCCAAGGCTTACTATGGGTACTCAACAGCATGTTGGAACTTCGATACACCCAGATAGTAGTTGAAATTGACAATAAATCAATATACAACGCTATCCTCTACCCGGATAAATGGCCAAGATTCTCAGCATAGACTCATAGAGCCAACTCAGTGGCAGGCTCCTTCCAAGCGATTACCTTTAGAATGATTCCTCCAAGACAAAATGCCAAGGCTACAGCGATAGCAGAAAGCGTAGTAAGAGATGGCAGATGGGTGGATAACCTAGCTAGAGGAGAGCCAGAATGGACGATGGACATTTAATGAGCCCCAATTTAAACTTTCAGATAAATTATACCATATGAAAAATACGTTGTCAAAAGATCAATTCTAATGTATATATTATTTATACTTATAAATTTTATTAAATTAAAAAAAAAAAGGAAAAATGGGAAGGATTTGGATAAGGCTCAAGAATTAGACTAGCGCAGATCATAAAGGAGGCCATAGATGGTGGTTAAGTTTTTTCCCGGGCAGCCCAAAACCCTCAAATTTGAATATAATTGGGCCACTTGCAAGCCCACCAAATGATTGCCCATCTTCCACAAAATTAATCGAGTTCACCGTTACCGGAAAATCCTCCAGCTTCTCTCTGACATCCGCCATGGCAACTACGCAGACGAAGCACGCCTCCCAAGCTTCAATTTTGTTGTTTTTGAGGTTCCTTCCTACTCATTATCCTTTCCGCTTCAAATCCCTTTTCATAAACTCAACCCTACACCTACAATCACCTACAAATAGAATTATCACAACTAATTTCCCACGCCACACCCAAATCATTACCCTAAAATCCTATTTCGATTCTCACCCTCACCACGCAAAGGAACCTCAAGATACGCAGAATCAAAACGGAGAGCTTGAGTTGTGTTTATCAAGATGAATTACTTGATCTTCGCAAACCCGCCGTTATCCACCAATACACGCGAACGTTATGCCTGTAAAATTGCACAGATCGAGAGAGCAGAAGACAGTCAACATCGACACCTATATCAAAAAGTAATCATTAGAGCAGAATCGGCGTCCTCTATAAAAGAAACAAGTCTCAAGCATCTCCCATCACAACAAACTTACACAATGTGCAACAACCACTTTGAAGTTCTTCAACAGTTTCATATAGGGAAGAAAGACCCAAAAATATTTCTGACAAAGAATAAATACAGTGCAACATTCGTTAGAAGCACAAGGAGTTTGGTGGTGAAACCCCTAAATCGGTGGGAGCAAAATGTGTATGAAATGGCGGATGATATGCCCAAACACTGGGGCTTACAGTCTCAAGTCCAAGGCAGAGTAATGAATAGAGAGTGGATTCAGTTCTGCTTTGAGTACGAGGAAAACATGGAAGCCATCTTGCAGATGCAACCATTGCTATACAATGGCTGGATAGTGGCAATCGACAGATGGGAGAATCACCGCAATCCGGATTTCTTGACCAAAACCAATTTGTGGGTTCAAATTCACAACTTCCCCTTTTAATTTGCTAATGAAGAATCAGTCAGAATTGTAGCCAACACAATTGGAGAGGTGATGGAAGTCAACATCCATGAAGGAACCTCCTCTACTCCGTTCATGATCCGTATGAGGATTAAGTATGAGATTGAAAAAAGACTGAAGCAATTTCAAATTGTGGAATGTGAAAGCTGTGATGTTTTTCAGGCTGAATTCTTTTATGAATGGGTTTCTAAATTCTGCTACAAATGCCAACGGATGACCCATAAAACTTGCTTCTGTTCTTACATCCTAAAACCAGAAGATTATCTTCTCACTCCGACTCCTACACACTCAGAAGAAGATCCACAGTGTGCCTCACTCCAAGAGGAATTTTCTATCTCTACTACTCTTATGAATCCTCCTTTGGATGCGAAATTTGGGAATATAATCAAAGACTACAACTCAGAAATAGATGTGGAAATAACAGTGGAAGATGTCCTCAACTCCAATGACATTTTCATGTCTGATGTCAACACTCCAATAATTCTCCAAGATGAGGATAAGAACAATCGACCCTCCTACTCTACTGCAACAATGGATGGAAGACCACTGAAGCGACGTAAGATTCAAGGAAGCGGGTTGATTCAATCAAAAGGAACAAAAAGTCTCTAAAAAAGGAACTTTCAACCTAAAGATCCCAAGTTGGTTTATCTTTTGTTTTTAGGATCCGTAATGTGGTTTTAAATAAGGCTTTCTGTACCTTCTCATCCTTTTGTAGAAACAATCCTCAGCCTCTCTTGAGGCTTTTGTAATCCTCTATATGAGAGTTTATCTTCCAATCAATGAAAGCTTTTGGGAAAAAAAAAATCTTTTATAGTCCAAATCTTATATATTAAAGCGGGAGACACTTTTATTTTTACAGTGTTATATATTTTAGAATAAATTTAATATATAGTTCATACTACCCTTAAAAATAGGTCTAAGGTAAGTTTGGTTATAAACTTTTATATAAAAATTTAAAATTAACAAAAATTAATTAGAAGAACTCTAAAAATATTAAAACTAAATTAAAATATATTGGGTACAAATTTAGTTTTTGATTCGGTTTTGGTTCATGTTTGGATACTGTTTTCCGAATACATAGATTTAGCACTCATTATGGTATTTTTTTGGGTTTGGTTCTTCTAATATGATTTTTGGCTCTTTTGATATAATACTTATTCAATTAATTTTGTTTTTCAGATCGGGCTCGATTTGGTATAGGTCGAGTTTGGGTTTGAGTATTTTTATATAAAAATCCATAATAAATAAAGATTTAATTAAAACATCTCTAGAGTTTGGTTCTTGATTTGATTCCGGTTCGGTTTCCTAAATATATAGGTTTATGATCCATTGGGATATTTTGTCAGGTCTGGTTCATATTGATTCTTCTAATTCGGGTTGATTTCGGCTCGGGTTTTGAGCCACTAGAACCACATCTCAAAAATAATGTTCAAAATATCAACACAGATCTAAGAACCAAATCAATGCGGTTTGAAAAAACAATAAAATCTTATGCTAGCATGAGTATAATCCTAATCTTATATATTAAAGCGGAAGGCACTTTCATTTTAACCGTGTCATAAATATTAAGATAAAATTAACTTATATTTTGTAACAACCATTAAAATATAATTAAGGTGGCTTTGTTATAAACTTTTTAAATTAAAAATCAAAATTATTAAAAGATCTAACAAAAAACAATAAATAAGCTAAGGTAGATTCTAACTTTTATTTATCTTTTCTATTAAAAATAGTTTTAAACAATTGAAATTGTATTTGATTATATGTGTAGTATTTATTGTTATTTGTTATTGCTTAGATTAACAAATAATTACGTTATTGAATGATATTTATGTTTGGTTCTTGATTTAGTTCCGATTATGGTTTGAATTCAGTTTTTCAGGTACGTAGATTTAAGATCCATTCAGATACTTTATCATATTCGGTTTTGATTCTTCTAATTTGTTTCGATTTTGGTTCGGCTTCTGAAATAACATTTCGAAAATAATATTCAAAATTTTCAACATGTGTCTACGAATTTGAATGAACACGAGTTTAAAATATATATAGGGTTAAATTCAGTTTTTAATTCATTTTCGGTTTAAGTTTGGATGCGGTTTTCTGGATAAGTAGATTTAGGACATATTTCTACAATTTTGTCGGCTTCGATTTCTCTAATTCGGTATTTTGGTTTTTTATTTATTTAATACCTATTCGGGTTTTTTTTAATTTTTGGATATATTTTGCTTCGAGTATTTTTATATGAAAAATTAAAATAAAAAGAATTAAAAGAAAAGCTCTAAAAAGCTAAAATTTTGTTCTTGAATTTATTCTAGTTTGGGTTCGGATTAATATTTGGTCTTTTTGGTACATAGATTTAAGACTAATTTAAGGATTTTGTTGGGTTCAGTTCTTTTAAATTAGATCAATTTTGGTTCAGGTTTCGGGTCACTAAAACAATATCTCGAAAATAATATTCTAAAATATCAACATGATTCTAACAATCTAAATAAACAAGGTTTAGAAAAACAATCAGAACAATAAATATTTAATAGAAAAAACTCAAAAAAATGTTTTAAAAACTAAAGAAAATATATCAAGTTAAATTCAGTTCTTGATTCTAGTTTGTTTCGGCTTTGGATTCGGTTTTCTGGGTACATAGATTTATGATCTATTTCTTTTATTTTGTCAGGTATGTTTCCCCTAATTCATTATTTTGGTTCTTTTGATTTATGACTTACTCGGGTATTTTTATTTTTGGATATGCTTTGTATAGATCGAGTTCGGGTGCGGATGTTTTTATATAAAAATTCAAAAAAATTAATTGAAAACTCTAAAAGCTATATACTTTTTTTATTTGGTTCTAGTTTGGGTATCGGGTTGGTTTTTTAGGTACATAGATTTGCGACCCATTTAAAGGTTTTGTCGAGTTTGGTTCCTCTAATTCGGATCAATTTTTGTTTGGCTTTCGGGCCTTTCAAACAAAATCTCAAAAAAATAATATTCCAAAATCTTAACGCGGGTCTAACAAGCTAAATAAACACAATATAAAAAAATTAAAATAATAAAATCCCGTATTATAATGCGGGTGTAATCCTAGTATTATGTAAACTAGGATTATATCCGCATCATAACGAGAGATTTGATTATTTTGATTGGTTTTTTAAACTGTGTCTATTTAGGTTGTTTGATCCGTGTTGAAATATTACTATATTGTTTATAAAATGTTATTTTAGAGGCCCGAAACTTGAACCATAATTGATCCAAACTAAAGGAACCAAACCTGATAAAATACTAAAATGGGTTCTAGATATATGTATTCGAAAAAAAATTTGAACCCGAACCGAAACCAAATCAAGAACCATAGGTTTTGCTTTTAATAATTTTTCTATTATTTTTTAAATTTTGAATTCATGAATATACATGACCCTATGCTTGATTTATACCGAACTCAATTAGATGAATCAAACCTAACAAAATATTAAATTATCAAATTAGATGAACCAACCCCGACAAAATATCAAAAACATATCTTAAATCTATATATCCAGAAATTCGAATCCAAACCCGAATCAGAATCAAATTTATAACCAATATTTTTATTCAATTTTAGCTATTTTATAATTCTTTATTTAAAATTTTACTAATTTTGAGTTTTCATATATAAATTTGTAACAAAACTCATCTTAATTCTATTTTTAAGGGTGGCTATGAACCTTCGGTTAATTTTATCTTTTAGTTTATAATACAGCCAAAATGAAAGTGTCTTCCGCTTTAATATATAAGACTAGGATTATACCCACGCTATAGCATGATATTTGATTGTTTTTTCAAACCTTGTTTCTTTGGTTCTTAGATCCGTGTTGATATATTGAATATTATTTTTCGAGATATTGTTCTAATGGCTCAAAACCCAAAATAGAATCAACCCAAATTAGAAGAATCAAATCTTAACCAAACCTGACAAAAGTATCCTAATAGGTCTTAAACCTATATATTTAAGACACCAAACCGGAACCAAACTAAGAACCAAAATTTAGAAATATTTTAATTAAATCTTTGTTATTTTGGATTTTCATATAAAAATACTCAAACCCAAATTCGATCTATATCAAATCGAGTCTGATTCAAAAACTAAAAATATTCAAATAAGTGTTATATCAAAAGTGCTAAAAACCGAATTAGAAGAACCAAATCCGACAAAATACCATAATGAGTGCTAAATCTATGTATTCAGAAAACCAAATCCAAATCTGAACCGGAACTGAATCAAAAATCAAATCTGTACTCAATATTTTTTAATTTAAATTTAATATTTTTAGAGTTTTTTTCTAATTAATTCTTGTTAATTTTAAAATTTTATATAAAAGTTTATAACCAAATTCACCTTAGACCTATTTTTAAGGGTAGTCATGCACCATAGGGTAAATTTATCCTATATTTTATAACACAGTCAAAATGAAAGTGTCTTCCGCTTGAATATATAAGATACTTGGACTGTAAAATTGAACTAATATTTTGTAATTATAATTTAATTTTGAGGAAAGTTCGAGCTTTGGAAGTTTATTACCACTATCGAATAGTGAGCAAAAAATACTTGGGACAATGGTAATAAACTACCAAAGTTCACACCTTTCTCGAAATTAAATCATAACTATATACTATAAAATATTTGAATTTATGAAGAAATTTCATGACTAAAAATAGTAGTTACAATTTGGGATGTTTATATACAATTTTTGTTATAAGTTTTATTTATTGCAAATTCTTATTTTTCTAAATAAGTCATTTTGACCATATAAATTTGTGACAATTATACTATAATCATTTACAAATCGTCACAAATTTGTAATAATATTTTTGTATTGTGATGAAATATGTGTTATTATGACAAAATCTTACATCTTAGACAATTTTAATTCGAGGTGTAGTCGGACCTCAAGATCTACCTCGAAGCTAATGGTGTCCATTGAACCGAACGATCCTTGTAACCACAAACTAAAATTACTTTTGTAAGATTCGATGATCTTCTCTTTTCTTTTGTGTATAACATTAAGAGTAAAGGAATACGATTCTTGAGTGTGGAATTTTGCCTACTATGAAACTTCAAATGTAAGCAATACCAAACACTCATTGTATATATATATATATATATATATATATATATATATCTTTCCAACATCAAAACTCGCAAGAAAACTTTTCTCTTTTCTCTCGTCCAAAATGGTAGATCATCATGGTGGCTACAACCAAGATGAGAAGAACCATTATGGTCTTTCTCATTACGATCATAGGACTGGCCGCGTTGTTGCTCGGGTAGAGAAGTCGGTCAATTTAATTATCGGTCATAGGCAAACGGAAAAGAATCATGAAGTGAATCAAATGGATTATAAAGATGAACCAAAACCAAAGTATACAACTATGAAAATCCCAAAATGGAAGCATTCAGATTCAGAGAACAAGATATGTCGAAAAGAGAACAATGAAACGCCATCAATGATTGTAGATGGCGGATGGGTCAGACCAAATCGAGCCATGTGGGCTTCACCTCCGGATTCCTCAAGCTCCAAGCCGTAAGCCAGATCAATATTTCAAGTTGGGAAGTAGATCAATGTTGAGTAAGAACTCTTCATTGATGGCATGTAGACGGGTAGAGCTTTAAAGGTTTTTTATTTGTAATATCGCTACCATAGAATTTGATATATCTATATTCTCTATATATGTATCTTGTGTTTATGTAATAATTAGAATTCAATAAAAACCTATTTTTATTTGCATTTTAATGGTCTTGTATTTAGTTCATGTAAACACACGTTTGAAAAGATAAAAAATTGAGTGACAAAAAAAAAAACGAAAAGATAAAAATTAATACAGAGGGCCGGTTCTATATATTTTGATACCTAAAACCATTAGAAAATTTGATTTCTTATTTTTAATATTAAAATTGAATCATCAAAATAGTTTTCAAATTTAGTTAGGTTACAAAAAATAAAAAATATATAAAAACGTAGTCTTATTTTGCATGAAAGATAATTCTCTTTACTTTTTTTTTCGCAAACTAATATATTAATTTCGGATAATCATCACTATATGATTCAATCGATCTTAAAATATAGTTGAACATAAATAATATTTATAAGTTTCACCTTTAACAAATTTTTGCAGCATAAGTAATTGAAATCATTATAGATTTCATTGTATTATGTTAAATAAAATAATGTATCTTGTATCTTAAAGGCTTGAAGCCTTACTGGTGTTAACACTGTCAATGTGAATTTCTCAAAGGGTTTGGGACAATGATTTTAGTATAATTCACCATATCTCTAAACACTTTCGAAGATTAAATAAACAATATATTCATTGAACAATACATTACTAAAAAGTATACATTGATAGCAATGGATGATAGCACGTTTTACTAAAACGCTATTATAGATGCATCTACAACTTTAATTATATATAATAGCACTAGTTAAATCTTATGGAGAAAAGTAAGTAAACGGGAAAGTTTAATCACTTTTTTTTTTTGAAATGTGAGAATTATATTCAACAAAATGAGAGTTTACATACAATCAGGATTAAGAAAATGTTGAATAAAAGTAAGGAAACAATTATATAGCCTTTGAAGTGTATGAGGAAAAACATAGTGTAAGGAATGGATTCTGTTTCGAATCTGCTTGTCAATTGCACGAGCAACAACAATAGCAGCAATCCAAGGCTTTCCATCAATCCTCGAGTTCCTTTCACGCCAAATGTGATAGACAGATCCCTGAAAAGCAAGACGAGCAAGGATTCTATCTAGGTGGTTGAAGTGAGAACCTGAGAGAGTAGCAACGGTAGCTGACCAAACAGGAGATAAATCGCTGCTAAGTAGCTTGCTACAAGGAGATGACCAAACAAAGAAGCTGTATGAGCAAGCAAAGAATAAATGCTCTCGAGATTCATCAACATCACCACAAAAGGCACAACATTGGTTAAGATCCCAAGAACGCATCCTACTATCCGTAGATAACCTGTCCTTAAACGCTAACCAAGTGATAAAGGAATGTCGAGGAATGCTTTGAGGGAACCAGACAAGGCAAGACCAAGACATTCGAGAACCATGGTGGCGAATAAGGTCCCAGGTAGCCTGGGAAGAGAAGGTAGGACGAAAAGTATCAGAGGAATGTTTCCAAAGATAAGAGTCAAACCCAGAACCTGGAATTGGGGCTTGAAACCGAGATATAATGTCCAAAATATGAGGAAACCGACGATAAACAGAGAGATTACGCCAAGATGGGTCCTCAAATGCAGCAGCTACAATAATGTAGCAAGGGAGACCAAAGCAGCGAATGCCATTATCACCAACCATGTCAATAAGCTTCCCCACTTCACACCAATTGTCAAACCAAAAATGAGATTGAAATCCAGATTGAATATCAACTTTCAGAAATGGATAAACTTCAGACCTACGATTACAACTTCTTCCAAACCTAGGATCCTTTTGAACTAGATTTGATATCCCAAAAAGAAGTTGAGCAAAGGATGTTTTTTAATCCAATTAACCTAAAGGGACTTTGTAGAGGATAGAATACGCCAAATCAAATGATAAGAAAAGACTCGAGAAGTGTGTTTTAAAGATCTCATACCAAGTCCTCCTTCATTACGAAAATGTTTAATCACTTTTCTGTTAAATCTATACCTTATGATTTCTTAATCACATACATGTCAATCTCTG
>OVBA01006103.1:0-17923 GCA_900406435.1 Lepidium aucheri
TAATGTCTTATATATATAACAAATATTATTATTTTTTAATAATTAATACTTGAAATCAAAAATAATATTTTTTTTAAAATGTATTACTTATGTATAAGATAGATATTTTTAAGTCGTCTTTCAAGTAATTCAGGGTAATCAACCAATTTTAATCCGAACACATAATNCAATTTTAATCCGAACACATAATTTGGTCGAGGATCTGTAGACAGTGGTTGTGTACATGAAAGAGAAGTTGAAGTTATGAGTAGAAGTACGGTAAGCTCGAGTTGTAGGAGAAACTTGTAGGTTTGTAATGATTTTAGAACTTCATTGTTCAATGAATTTTTTAAAATAGAAACCAATTCATTTATTTTTACATTATAGCGAATTTTATCACCCTAATATATATATATATATGTTATTATTTTTTTGATGAAAAAAACGTATATCATAGAGTTTTTTTTTGTACTGGTCCCATCTTGTAAGCCCCAAATCCCACATGAGCTTTGTTTCTACTGGAGCGTCATGGACTATTTTGTTCTCACCCTAAGATATATACATATAATTAATTAGAAAATATTTTAAATTATAATAAAGGTATTCACATAGATACATTATTAATAATATACCTTAAAATCATAAAGAACCATATCAATTGTTTGAACATGTACTTAAGTGTATATTTTATAGAGTTTTAGAATTTTAACTTTAATCTTCTAGGTTTATTTGTTTGGTTTCAACGAAAAAGATTTCAGAGAAATATATGATGAAGAAAGAGAAAAATCAAGAGAAAAAAAAGTACAAAAAATCTTTGGTGTTATTAAATTTTCCCCGAGATATTTTTCATATAGATTTCGATTAAATTTTTTGTTCTATTAGAATTAGGAATATTATTTGTTTGTTTTCCCCTAAATATAATGTATTTGGATTTGAATTAGGAATATTTCAATAAAAAACGTTTTTTGTTGTTTTCTATTGTGTTGAACAATAATATTTAAATTAAGGTTCTTATGAAAATACAAACAAACTTATTTGTTAAAACAAACAAACTCAACTTAAAGTACTTATCAAAATCCAAACAAAAGATTTATTTTTAAACCAACAAAAATCCAATCTTAATTGGTTAAAGATTTTTTCTTAAAACCAATGAAAATTAAATTTTATTTGGTTAGAGATTTCATTTTAACCCAACAAAAAAAATCTTAATTGGTTAAGGTTTCCTTTTTTAACAAACAAAATTCAAATCTTAATTGGTATGAAATTCTTTTTTAAACTAACAAAAATAAAATCTTAATTGGTTAAAGTATCCTTTTTAATTTTATGTTTTTATTGAAATCTATTAAAAACAAATAATTCGTTTCAAAAAATAATCTTATATAAACAAAAAGATAAATTAATTAATTTAAACAAAATAATCAATCAAAACAAATTTAAGGACTTTAAATCTAATTATTGAATTAAATATAAGGTATTTTATTAATTACTGAATTAATGTTATTATTCTAATTTAACAAACAAAATATGTTTTATTAAGGATCTTATCATAATCTTAGCTAAATTATTTGTTAACATAACTATAACTAACAAAATCAAATTAAGGTTCAAAAAAGTAACCAAATCATAAACAAAATTTCTATTAACGAAATTTAAAAAATTATTGCTACAAAGAGTTAAATATAAGACCAAATCATGTGACACATTATCTAAACAAATGTTACTCAGACAAATTAATTAGTTAAAATAAATCGACAAATCAAAAAAATCTAAAATTTAAAATCTCTATTATTTTATTACGGAAAATTTTACTGTTACGTTTTTATTATAATAGAGATATAAGTTAAAAATATTCTTATTAAAATTAAAACAAATTGATAATATTCTGTAGATAAAGATATTATTAAGAATTAGTTAAAGAATATTATCAAATATTATCAAGAGATAATTTTTTAATTTATTATAAAATAAATGAATCTGTTAACGCTAAAATTTCATTATATATAAAGATTTGGATTAAAAATATCTTAATACAATATTTTTTGTTGTTTTTTATTGCGTTGACCAATAATATTTAAATTAAGTTCTTTTATTAAAATCCCAAAAACTTATTTGTTCGAACAAACAAAATCGTAGTAAAGTTCTTATCAAAATCTCAACAAAAGATTTATTTAAAAAAAAACAATGAAAATGAAATCTTAATTTGTTAAAGATTTCTTTTTTAAAACCATGAAAAATCAAATTTTAATTGGTCTTTCTAAACCAACAAAATTCAAATCTTAATTGGTTAAAATATTATTTTTAACAAACAAAATTAAAATCTTAATTGAATAGAGATTTTTAAAACCAACGAAAATCAAATCTTAAATGGTTAATAGATGTGATAATTGTGATATTCAAATCTTAATTTCGAATTATTTGAGAATTGTGATAATTGTCCTAGGTGGGTCGGGTCTTAAGTAATGTTGTTTGTTAGTTTTCCTATTAGACGTAAGAGGACTTTTTTTAATAAATATCATTTAGGATAAGGATATAATTATGATAATATCGTAAGCAAAATAATCTCCTATAATTTATTAATTAATAATATTTAGTCTAGATAATAATAATTAATTAGTTATAGAATCTTATTAGAATATAATTGTGTTACAAATATTATGTGATAATATTTCCTAGTAACAACACAACCTAGTCCAAAACAGACAATATACCACGGTATTTAAGTTAATGCTATGCTTTTATTATATAAGAGATATAAAGTTTAATAAACAACTTATAAATTTTTTTAAACACCTTATAAATTTTGTATAAGCACTTATAAATTTTGTATAAACTCCTTATAAATTTTATAAGTTAACTTATAAAGCCTTATAATTTTTTAAGGTCTCTAATAAAGTCTTATAAATTTTATATGATCTCTTATAAAGGCTTATAAAAATTTTATAGGCTCTCTTATAAGAAGTTTTATAAACTCCATTATAAAAAATTTTGGAGGTAATTTTTTCATAAATAGGAAAACATTTTTGCGGGAAAATTACTTTTTGGTGGAAAAAAAGATTTTTGGTGTGAAATTTTTATTTTGCAGGAAAAAAGTTTGTAAAAATAAGAATAATAATAATCTAAGGGTATTTTGATCAGTTTTCTATAACGAAGGGTATTTTTTGGAAATGTCCATAAATGAGGGTAATGTTGAAAATATCTTCCTTTGTGGGGTATTTTTGCAATTCTCTTTTATTTTATTTTACTATTATTAGCTTGAAACTATAACAAATAGGAATTCAGAAGTTAGTAATAAACGAATTCTTCCACATGTCGAACTCAACCATACAAAACACTGGAGTATCATATTATACACAGTTAGGTTTCATAAGTTAGTAATCAACAAAAATTTTCTACGTGTCGAATCTTATTATAACCTATTATATTAAGTTGGATTTCAAAAGTTAATAACTAAAGAGATTTTCCACATGTGAGATCTTATTATTAAGTTAGATCTCAAAATTTACAAACATATAAATTTATAAGACATTATTCAAAAAATATATTAAGCATTATTTAATAAAAACAAACTCGTGCATTGTACGGGTCCATATCTAGTCTTATATTATTTGTATATATTTATCTTAATTCCTAATCCTAACATAAAAAGGATTGCTAAAATTAATATCTCTATAAACACACATAGGTAGATAATTTCCCAATTACAAAAAAATTACTTATTTATTATGTCTCTTAAAAGCTTTCAAGGATATTTTTCTATTGATTGCATCAATAAACAAACACATAAATAATTAAAATAAGTGTTTATTAATTTTTGGAACAATATGCATATGACATATCTTATTATGTAAAGTATAGTTTCTCGAGGTTACTAATTAAAAGGATTATCCTACGTACCAAATCCATTGATCATAAACTTTTTCGTAATTATATATTAAAAATCTTATTATATATAGTACGATTTTTCAAAGTCACTAATAAAAAAGATTATCACACGTGTCAAATCCATCGACCACAAACTTTTTCGTATTTATATATTAAAAATAAACATAAAATATATTTATCTTCATCAAGAAATATTTATCTTTATTCACAATCCTAACACAAAAAATTATAGAATAAAAATAAATTTAAATATTCTCTTACTAATTATAAAATAAAAATAAAACAATTATATAAAGTATGGTTTCTCACAGTTATTAATTAACATGATTCTTCCACGTGCAAAATCCAATGAATAGAAAAAAATTCTTATTTTATATTAGAAATAAAATAATATATATTTGAAAAAGATATTTATATTTGTCAAGAAATATTATATAATTATAAAATCTTACTATACAAAGTTGGCTTTCAAAGCTTTCTAATCAATACAATGCTTCTATATGTCAAATCCAAGATTCAAAATTTTGCAATATCCTATTATATATCATGTTATATAAAGTTGGGTTTCAAAAGTTAGTTATCAACGGAATTATTCCACATGTCAAATACAATACTATCATATAAAGTTAGGTTTTAAAAGTTTCTAATCAACGGAATGCTTATACATGCCAAATCCAACGATTTAAAATTTTGCAGTATCATATTATATAAATTTGGGTTTTTAAGTTAGTATTCAACTGAATTGTTCCACATGTCAAACCCAATGATTCAAAATTTTGCAGTATCTTATTATATAAAGTTGAGTTTCAAAAAGTTATTTATCAACAAAATTATTCCACATGTCAAATTTACTATTATATAAAGTTATGTTTCAAAAGTGTCTAATCAACAGGATGTTTCCGCATGTCAAATCCAACGACTTAATATTTTGTAGTATCATACTATACAATGTTGGGTTTTAAAAGTTAGTCTTCAACGAAATTCTTTAGCATGTCAAATTCAATGATTCAAAACTTTACAACGTCCTATTATATAAAGTTGAGTTGTAAAAGTTAGTTAGCACAGAGATTATTCTATATGTCAAATCCAATTATTCAAAATTTACATTATTATAGTAAATAAAATTGGGTTTCAAATCCTATTATATAAAGTTGATTCTAAAAAATTAGTAATCAACGAGATTCTTATATATTGTCTAAAATACAGTATATATATATATATATTAGAAAACCCGTGCATTGCACGGTCCATATTTAGTTTAATATAATTTAGCTCATTATTGCTAACGACTAAACCGAACTGTACCGGTTGTTTTTTTCCCGATCGAAACTGTACCGGTTGGAAGCAATAAAACTGTATGGGTTTGTTAAGGCCCATTAAGCAATTTTTTGCGTTGCTGAAAAGCCTTACAAACAATAGCCTATAGAAATTTCAGATCGGATAAAATATTCGGGTCCGGGTCAAAAGGCTCTGAATCCGAATTGAAGAACGATTTGGATTGTGTGAAGAAAGATTTTTTCTAGATTTACTTTCACTTTCAGAAAAAAAAAAAAAAGAAGCTTATTAGAAGGAAACATCTAAAGCATATGAAGTAAAATCCGATCTAGGTCTCTTCTTCTCTGATATCTCTCTCTTGTCTCGTCGATCGAAGAACTTAGGGAATGGATAAAGGTAAAGCAGTGATGGGTACTGGTCGGAGATGGGCCGTCGATTTCTCGGATCAATCTACTGTTCCATCTTCTCGGGACATCCTCGATCCACCTGGATTCTCTCGTGCTTCTCCAGAACAGGTTATTTTGTAATTTTGTCTGTTTTAGGATTGACTTTTCTAGATTTTTTTGTTGTTCTCGATTGGGTTCGAAGATTTGATTTGGAATTTCACTTAAGAATTGAATTGTATTGCATTCTTGGATTTCGTTTTCAGGATGATTCCGCAACCAGCCGCCAAAAGAAAGACACTGAAGCTAATTGGAAACTTCAGGTATTTATTTCAAATTCTAAAGGGCGGTCGTATCTTAAATTGTACGGAATTGAACTTGGTCTTGTTATGTAGATCTTAAAAGCCATTGACTTCCATGTAGTGGATTGCCATAGAAATTACATACTGTTTTCACTATTCAAAATGAGCCTTGGTGAGATAAGAAACGGGAATTTCTTGTTTAAGCTCGTATTTGATGTGGATGACAGATATGTGTTTTTTGTTTTGTTTGTAATGAATGAGCAGAAAGCGTGGGAAGTAGCGCAATCTCCATTTAAGAATTTGATGATGATGGGTTTCATGATGTGGATGGCTGGAAACACAGTGCATCTATTCAGCATTGGTATTACATTCTCGGCTCTTTGGCAGCCTATCAGCGCTCTCCAGAGTGTTGGAAAGAGTAAGAAACCCCAGCTACACTTATTCATCTCGCGTATTATGCAATTAGTCGTCCTATAGTCTTATTAGTGCTTCAAAGCAATTTTAACAAATACTCCCATTTTTAATATGGTAGGGTATTTTTTTCTATGTCTCACTCTAATGCAGAGCTTGAGTTATAATTTGGTTTGTGAATTCAAGTCGTACGTGCAATTGACCTTTACCCTTGCGTGCAGTTTTTGAGCCATTCAAGGATAAAAAGGTTGAGCTATTGATGCCGAAGTTAGTATTTCTTGCCCTCAACTTTGGAGGATTAGCTTTGGGTATCTGGAAGGTGAGAACTTTACTCGTTCCCTCAGTGTTTCTTCTTTCCTTTTTACTTAAGGCAACACTGCCTTAAATTACAAGTATAAATTACTGTTTTCTTATACAAAATATTTTCACCTTTTCAGCTCAACACTTTGGGGCTTCTTCCAACTCATGCATCAGATTGGGTTTTATCTCTACCCCCTCCTCAGGTTGGTAATTTCTGTCTGAAGAAAGAATCTCGTGTCCTTGTAATTATATCCGTGAAGTAGTAAGAATCTGGCAATTAGGCTCATCGTGTCTAAGCTGCAAATCTTGTTTTCTCTTCCTTTTATTCCAGGAAGTTGAGCACTCGGGAGGAGGATTGGTTTTCCACTGATGATACTGTGTCTCTTGTATTTTAAATAATCAGCTAAAACCTTCGAGAAGACGAAGACACTTTGTGAGATAACTGCAACAGATATTTCTGCGATTTGTTCGAATCCTGTCATGAGGGAGGTTCATATGGAGCTTCTCATCTTAATGATCTTCTTGTAGCATTTTCAAAACTTATATATCATAGCTTTATTTTCATTCTAATTTCATTGTTCATCATGACTATGAGTGTATTATTGGCACTGAAGGGACCTGTTTCCCAGCTTTTTGTTTCTCTTCTTTATAGACAGCAGTTGATAATGTTTTAGACAAAAGTTTTGCTCTTTATTGCTTCCACTCAATACTTGATGTTGTTTCCTTTTGTCACGAGTCAAAAGACCTTCTATTTCGTCCAGAAGGTTACAGGGTGGACTAGTAGGCGCTATGGAAACTAGGTCAAGTTTGGGAAGCACAAGACGTGGAACAAAGTGCAGACTTTAGAATCATGTAAGTCGGTCTACTCAAAATACTCTCGACAACAAAATTGTTTACTTTAATGATTATAAGATTGCGAGAAAGAAAAGATTTTTCTCAGAAAATATCCAAAAAGACCGAAAGAAAAAAAAATAATAAAAATTTTCATAAATCTTTTTAATTTTCCTTCCATATTCTTCCGATCGTTTTAGTGATTGATAAAACGAACAGATGACTGAAACACGCTAACCTGATCCAAAATTTTCTTTCTTTTTTGTTATTCATCACAAAAGTTTGATTCTTTGATCTCAAAATACTTCGTTACTATTTTGTTTTTTCTTAGATATTTTATTTGTTTTTTTATCTGATTCCATTTATTCCTAAGCTGAATCTGAAATTTATCTTTGTATTCTGTCGAGCGAACATCAGTTTCGTTTTTGCCCTCTGTTTTCATGTCCGCGAGGATTTCATTACTGAAAAATCCGGATCCTTGCAATCACTTATCTGATTATAAGCTTAGATTTGGTACTGATGGTTACAATTCCTTCCAGAACTTGTTCAGATGTTACAACGATGGAAGGATTAAGATCAAACTGCAAGCAATCGAGATACCCAGATGCAGTTATTGTTCGGTTTATCACAAGAGACTCTATATCTGTTTGATCTGTCGTTCGATTTCTTGTTCAAGTCATATGCTTTTGCATACCCAATCGAATAAAGGCCATGATATCGCCATTGATGTTGAAAGATCTGAGCTTTACTGCTGTTCTTGCATCGATCAAGTGTACGATCCTGAGTTCGACGAGGCTGTCGTGTCTAAGCAGCTTAGTGGTCTGGGTATGTCTAATAAATCCGGAACTGATGTTGTTGCGATTAGATCGAACAAGAAGAGGAGATTGGACTCTCAATTGATTATAGGATCGAAGCTTTTGGTCTCACCTCGAGATCGAAGGGAGAAATGGTCTTTTCCTTTGGGATTAAGAGGTCTGAACAATCTAGGAAGCACTTGTTTCATGAATGCTGTGTTGCAAGCACTTGTTCATGCTCCTCCTTTGAGAAACTTTTGGTTAAGTGGTCAGCATAATAGTGATCTTTGTCCGAGGAGATCAAAGGGTTTGTTGTGTTTGCCTTGTGATCTTGATGTCATCTTCTCAGCAATGTTTTCCGGTGAACGGACTCCATATAGCCCAGCTCATTTGCTCTACAGGTTTGATTTTTTAAGTTCTTCATCTTGTCATTCAAAGATATTCTAAAATTTCAAAGTAAATGTTAATGCCAAATAGTTATATCTGTTTGTGTGAGTTTGTTAACATGATTTGACATCTTCATAGACATTATGTGTGCTGATTTAGATATTTTCTTTTCAACTTTTATTTTGTCGTATGAAGTTGGTGGCAGCACTCAACGAATTTAGCGACATATGAGCAGCAAGATTCTCACGAGTTCTTCATTTCGCTATTGGACCGTATCCATGAGAATGAAAGAAAGTCGAAATCTCTATATCAAGGTATATTTAATCTGGAAGAAGAGATAATTAATGTGATGTTGTTTGAAGGCTTGGATTTCTGTAAATTGATGAAAGCTTCAAGATTGATTTTGGTTTGATGGTTTACTGTGCAGATCATGAGGAGTGTCAATGTATCACTCACAAGGCATTCTCTGGTCTTTTAAGATCAGATGTCACATGCACAACATGCGGATCAACATCAACAACATACGACCCATTTATTGACATTTCACTTACTTTAGATTCAGCAAACGGATTCTCTTCCGCTGACTGCAGAAAGAACAGAGTCAGTGGTGGACCAAGCGCAAACGCAACCATGCCAACTCTCTCGGGTTGCTTAGATTTCTTCACACGGTCAGAGAAACTCGGTCCGGATCAGAAACTAAACTGTGAGAGCTGTGGAGAAAAGAGGGAATCTTCCAAACAAATGTCCATAAGAAGACTTCCTCTGCTTCTTTGCTTGCACGTAAAGCGTTTTGAACATTCTCTTACACGTAAAACCTCGAGAAAAATTGATAGCTACTTGCAGTATCCATTCCGCTTAAACATGTCTCCTTACCTTTCTTCCTCCATCATTGGAAAGCGGTTTGGGAACAGAATCTTTGCCTTTGATGGAGAAGGTGAGTATGACGGTTCATCATCATCATCATCAGCAGCAGAATTTGAGATATTTGCGGTTGTAACTCACTCAGGGATGTTGGAATCGGGTCACTATGTGACTTACCTGAGGCTTAAAGGGTTGTGGTATAGATGTGACGATGCATGGATCAATGAGGTTGAAGAAGAAGTGGTAAGAGGATGCGAGTGTTATATGTTGTTCTATGCACAAGAGAGAGTGGTTCAAAAGGCTCATAAGGAATTGAGTTATCAAGTTATCTCCATGGCTGATGCATTTCCCTTTGCTGATTGCTGACTCTTTACTTGGCCAAAGATTTTGATGCATTTTCCCTTAATACATTTTTTTATTGATTTAAGGTTTATGCCAAATATTTGAAAGCCAAGTTTAATGATTTTTTTTCACTACATCATGTGTCCAAGGTCATTAAGTCAACTCTGGTATGCAAAAAAGAAACAATATCAATTATCATCTTCACCAATTTCATATGCTTACAGTTACTTCTGTAGAAATCTATCGAGATTGGGACAGTAATGCACAAAAACGTTTGTATAGTCAATAAAGAAACAAAAGAGTTTAAATCTTCATAGACACAACATACCACGTGTCCTGCATCAGACCGAACAAACAATATCTCTCATCTCATGCTTCGTCATGGTTCTATCATGATTGTTTCTCTCATGACTTGAGCTCTTTGCTCTTCGTTAGTGAGATCCCTTGTCCCAAATCATGTTGTTGCCTACCTTTCTCTGTACAGTAATGATCGTTGAAGCTTTCCATTATATTGGGTAATTTTGTCCGGCATGCAGAGGCATTTTTAACAGGAGCGCTGCTATTATGAAGAATGTCAGACACAAGCATGAGTCTTGCAACTTTTGTTGGAATCGATGTATCATTCAGAAGTTCAACAACCTGTACCCTGTTACATATGAGTGTTAAGGTGAAAACAAACATCTCCGGAAACATGCAAGAAAGGAAGTAAGATATACAAACTTCTCCTGTAGGCTCTTTTCCACGCTCTGGGTTCCTAGTTGCAGGCAGCGGCGGGGGAATCCATCTATCAAATAAAACAAAATCAGCTGTATTAATGCCAAAGTGTTAACATAAACACAATTAAGTACCTGACTCAGTTTCAAAGCTGGTTATGCTAAATACCTTCCACATCCAGCAAACATGATATATGGCTCTGTTCTCCACCTTTGAAAGGTTTCACCCTAATCATTATCAGGGTATGAAAATAATGCAAAAGAACCTCATATTATCGAAATAATGAAGCAATGGAAATGTACCTGAGTTAAGGAATAGAGCCTCCAGACATAGTAAGTATGCTCCTTCGAGCCGAGCTTAAACAAGAAGTTGAAAAGTGGAGAACCGACGACCCCTCTCCATAATAGCTTGTTCAAAAGCGCATCCACCTTCCAGCACATTAAGGGCCATTGTATCAATAATATGTTTGAGGTGCTCGTCCTCAGGAGAAACAACAATGATATCTGGAACATTTTGGGTAAGAACCTAAAAATGGTTGTGGTAAAGATTTAGAAGTTAACATATACACAAAGCAACAGCTGCAATAAAGGATTAAGCTTACAAATAATACAACTAAAGTCAAAATGAATATCAAAGGAGCCACATGCCTGCTTGACCTGGATTGCCATATGCCCAGGAGGAGGAGCTGGTAGTGCTTGTGATGGCAGAGCAACCACTTTACCCCACCCAATTTTTCAGTTCATAGTTTTATACAATGAATCCTGTGAGATTGGGAAAACAATATTTATAAAACTGTCTTGCATTTCATCACATCACATGCGCTAGAAATCATATTTATCGTCAAATAAGATAGTCAAACATTTAGAAATGTAGATATTGTTAGGATGTCAGTATTTTCAACATTCTTTAAATGAAGAAAGAAAAAAGGGTCACTACTTAACTTTATTGCTTAAGAGTTAAGACACTACTTAATTAAAAAATAAATATCATTTTGGATAACAAAGTTAACGTCAATGTTTTAACACATCCAAGGACTACAACACCACACTCTTTATACATTTATATTTATTGTTACATTTTAATATATGAGTGATGATGGCATGGCGTCTCTTAATAAGCTTTTTTATATGTTTCTTGGTAAAGGATTTCAAATCATCATAGCTTCTTCATCTGGCTCCATTGGCAAGTCTCTTGAGATGGTTGAATGCTTTCTGCTTAATCCACTGTCTGTCGTATGGCAAATATGCACTCATCGAGTGTTCATAACTGCAAACGGAAATGAGTCATTCAAAATCTCATCAGAGGATTGGTCGTTTGCATAACATACACAAAGGTAGCAATATATTTATTAGCGACTAGAGGGTCACGCAATGTTAGTTTTGTGAGAATCCTAATGATCTCTTAACACATACTTGAAAGATAAGAGTAATTTAAAGCCAAGGTTCCTGCTTTAAGATTATGTATATGTGAACAAGTGGTGCAAATTTTGACAATACTAGCCCTGGTACTGCATAGCATTTAAACAAAGATATAGACAAATGAACACACGCAAACTGATGGAAGCAGAAGAACATATGAACCAAAGCATAAAAGAGAAACCAAGGGGGCAAGACTTACACCAAAGCACTCATGTCAGCAAGACCGTCAATAAAGTTGTAAAGGTCAGCAATGTCATAGCTAAGATTTCTGAGAGAAGGGTTGATTTCCTTCAACTTTCTTTCGTATAAGCCACAAATACCTGTTTAGAACACGACAGTTCAGCATGTAAGGACTGCATTCGAATATATAGCTGAAAACAACTTTGCTGCTGTCAAACCAAAAAGATAGCTAGTAACTAAGTTTATAGCTAAGCCATTCACTTTACTCCTACAAAGAAAGGTAATGAACTTAAGTAAACTATCTTTCTTCATGCTAATTCTTCCATTCTGTTGAGCAAACAAGTTAATAAACGTTACATGAACCAGGGAACTAGTAATATAATGTGCTAATACCAACTAACCATAATAGCATCAGCATGGTTACCGAGTAAATTCATCAGTCATAAGAAAGAACCATCTAAAATCTGACCATCCTAGCAACTCAAATTAATATCTAGCTAGATAAACCTCAATATAAATATAATTTGAGCCAAAAATGAGTAACTGTAGCTATACACCAGTTACAAAATGGTGGATTCGAAATTAATAGTTACCATCCATAGCTTGGCCTATAGAATCGTAGTCCATAAAAGTCCTGGTAGCTCTGTTGGGAGAATTTTGCAACAAGATAATGGTGTGCCTACTGTTATGATTAGCCTACGCAACGAAGAAGAAAGCTTAGCACAGTCAGCTGATAATACCCGAGAGAGTCCAACGAAAATTCATAAGCTTGCACTCGTGTTCCGAAAAATAATGACGAACCATTCATCAGATACCGAGAGTCAAACGGCGTAATGAAAGATACTCAAAAAACCTAGTTTATGTGGATACACGATTTAACCAAAAGGCTATGCTAAGATTTATACACAAATGACTAAGAAAACACCGAATGAAGAGAAGAAATCGCTTACCATCCTCGAGCGATAGTTTGACTCCGATAGCAGAGTTGAAGTTTTCGACGACGAGGACGAAGACGAATGCAGAGGAAAACAAAAATGAAAAACCCAACAAGAATCTCTAGGGGCATAATCGTAAGATGGATGATAGAGTTTATGTTTCTTAGAACGTGACATCAGATAGTACGACAAAAACAGCGTGCATTTCCTTTTAAATATAAGAAAACTACAAGCTGTTCCTATCAGATTAGCAGCGTGAAATACTAGCCTGCACATTCGGTTTGGTGCGGTTCGTTTCTTTCTAATTTCAATTATTTTGGTTCTAAAAATATAGTAATCTATAGGTCTCTATTAAAATTCGTTTTAGTTTTAGTTTAGATCTGATTCTTTTGGTTCTGAAAATGTGATAACTAATATAGACATATTAAATTTGGTTTGATTTCAGTTCCCAAAAAATAGAATCAAATTAGTTACAAAATTATTAATTCAGTTTCTAATGGTTACATTTTCAAAAAGTAACCAAATAACTAAAGAAAATGATTACTTGTAACAAAAGTATTTTAGTACTACATAGTTTCAGTTCATATTTAACTTTTGGTTTTCAAAACCGAATCAAACCGTAAACCGAAATTATCTAAATATGTGAACCAAACGGTTTTTTGCTAGAAACTGAACTGAATCAAAAATCAAAGTTACCTAACAATTGGACACGAATGATCTTTTTCGAGGAGCCAAACAGTTCTTTTCTAGGAACTAAACTCGAACCAATCCAAAAATTTTTAGGTCGGTTTGGTTCCGATTATTATGTCTAGACTTAGATCGAAACGGTAATATTCTCTTTTAATCCTGATAAAACGACATAGAAAAAAAAAAATCTCCGTTATACTTGTTACATCCTATACAGATACAAACGTTAAATTTCGTCATCATCATAATAAAAGCTTAATGTCGTCATCATGATCTTCTGATTCGTTCTTTGGCAACGCATCAGAGGGTATAAGATCATCCAAATGATCAGAATCTGGAACAAGGAAAACGAAACACAAGGTACTGAGTCTCAAGATATTCCTTAAAAGAATCACGAGCCAGAGATTCCCAAACTCGTGTCTGGTGACACCAAAAGCGTGAAGAACAAACCCTCCACTCCATTTAGAAGCAAGCTGTCCAAAACTATCAATGCACATGAGGAAAGCAAAGAAGGTTCCTTCAATTCCCAGTGGACACAGCCTTGTGCTAAGAACCACCATGGGAATCCACCTGATCTTACTTATTATCTTCGAGAAAGCTTCTTCGGTTATCACAAAGAAGGAATCTGGTATCCCGAGAGTTAAGTTCCAGCGTTTAATGAAGACAAGATCAAGCATTCCTGAGGAGAAGTATAAAAGCTGTGCGAAGAAGAGTATCTTCCTAAAGGAATAGCCTTTGAGCTTCTGTTGGTATATGAGAACTCCAAACATTGATGCCAATGCCCCAATCGCATGGATTAAGCCTACAAATTCCTGCATTCAGAGACCGAATAAGCAAGTTTGAATCTGGCCCATAATTGCATAACTGAATGTTGAATCTTGTTAACTTGTTCACAAACTTTGTAGCATTATATGACAATCTGGAAGTAACAGACAATAATAGTTTCAACACCATTAATTGAAGACAATATTTTAAGAGAAGGGATCCTATATAAGCCAACAAAAAATTCTCAAAAATGATCCATATTATTGTGGAATTCTACCACAGTGTGAGTGCCGAGTTTATGATCCATGGAAAGCTTTTTTTGCTAGCTTCCCATGGCGTTTAGTTACAAGACTAGCTCCTATGAGCTCAAATCTATACTAAGCCCACACTACTTGACCACTAATCATTATTCTCTATATCAAGATCTTTATTCTCAATCTTTTAGCCTTGCAATATACCTCGGAAAAGGCAGGTCCAGCTATCGGATCAGTATACCAGTAGAAGTAGCCTTCATGAGTGCTTATGTTGAGTGCTAAGGATATGAACATGTAAAGTGATGGCTTCCACACTTCAGGGTACTTTATTGTTTTGTACATTCGCTTCATCGCTACTCCTAAGTCATCTGTGTCCTGAAAAACATTCAAACGATTTCTCAGAGTTCCATCAACATTTCAGGGCATGAGATATAGAGGCAGGATTTTCCAAATTACTCCCAGGGAAACAGGTAAAGACAAGGAAAATTTCTGTTTAGATTATCTTGCTGCGACACCAATGCTCGTGGCCTGTGAGAAACTAAAGGTATTGAGATAACACTGAGGTCTCACCTTTTTGTTTTTCTGTACAGGAACAGCAGAAGCTCTTTTCTCGTATATGAAAAATCCAAGTATGACAAGAGTTGCAGGTGAAAATGCTAATACCCCTAATGCTCCCTACATCACAAAGAAGACAGAATTTAAATATCTTAGAAGACCAAAATAACAAAAGTGAAATTTTAAGATTATAATCTCGAGAAAGGAAATACGTCCTGAAACGTAATTAAAAAAGAAAAAAGAGTAAAGACTCAACCTGAGGTCCAAGCCGGTGAACAAAGACTCCACTTGTTGCGTATCCAATTAAAGCGCCAGCAGATGAACAAATCATGCAAAGGCTCTGAATATCAGGAGCCAGAGAACGGACAGTGATGCTGTATGTTGCTATACACGCATCAATCACCACATCTGCAATGGCCATAGCTGCAGAGACACCTAAGAGGCAGCTCAAAGCCAAAGCAGCGGGCAACTTACCAAAAACAACAAGTGCAATCGTAGATACGAAACCAAGAACACCAGCGACTACAAAATAGGGCTTTCTTTTGTAACCTTTGATCGGGAAAACATCAGTGAAGAGACCCCAAATGGGTCTCATGACCCATGGGATGTAATATAATCCCATATAAAGCTGCACAACCGATGGCTGCACTTGCTGGACATCTTTCCAATAATAATCTGTGACGATTTTGAAAATCGAACCGGAGAACCCTTGGTTTACGCCGTACACAAGGACCACACCTAGAACAAAGCTCAGGTTTAGCCTAGAACACAACATTTGTAGCCATTTGAAGGGCTGAAGCAAAATAGAGGCGACAGTGGAGTGATCTGAAATTGGTTTTAGCAGAGCTTTGTCATCTGAGAAGAATTTCTCAGTTTCTAATATCTCCATTGTGTTTACAGCTTAGGAGATGAACATTGGATCTGAAAAATATCAAGAACAAGAGATTATCGTCATTGTTTAATGTAATCCCTTTAGACTTTTAAGAAAGCTTTTTACATCCACGTACTGAACACACGAGGAAAACCCATAAATCTATTCAAGTAAAATAGCCCCACTTGACATTTGGCAACGTTGACTGTGTAAGCAATGACGTCTTTTTACAACTACCAGTCTGAAATTCGGGACACATAACCTAATGTTGAAATAAAAACTAAATTAAAAATCCTTTCTTTTTTTTTTTTTAAACACATGGTTTATTGAACAAAAAAGTAAAGTTTCGTCAGCAATTTTTAATCTTCGTTTAAGATTCCCCACAACCCAGAAAACCATAAAAAAGGAGAGAAAGAAAAAAAAAGAGCAAAACTGAGAGAAAATGGCTGGATTGTTTGATAAACAAGCTGATCTATACCTAGACGCCAGACCTAATTACCCGTCAGAGTGGTTCTCCAAGCTTGCCGATCTCACCGATCACCACAGTTTAGCCTGGGATGCCGCCACCGGCAACGGTCAAGCCGCTCTCGCCGTCAGTACTTTTTAATGTTCATGAACTTTGTTAACAGCACTGGATCTCAGTTTTTAGCTTCTTGTTTGTAAATGATTCACAGTTCAGATGAACTACAACATGCATCATGATCTTGACTACAATATAGCACTGGTTTTTGCCGTGTCTGAATTAAGCAGGTTGCAGAGCATTACGAGAGAGTCATAGCAACAGACATAAGCGAATCGCAGCTGAAGCTGGCAACTCCGCATCAGAGGATTGATTATCGCCACACGCCTTCGTCGATGACCGACGACGAGCTAGTAGAACTAATCGGAGGAGAGAACGCGGTGGATCTGATCACAGTCGCTCAAGGCGTACACTGGTTCGATCTCCCTAGATTCTACGCAGTAGCCACGCGTCTCCTTCGCAAACCCGGCGGGATAATCGCTGTGTGGGGATACAACGACGTGTTGGTAAATCCAGATTTCGACACCATCCAGTATCGATTCCACGCCACAACATTGCCATATTGGAAATATCCTTACATTCAGCACATATTCGATTCGTATGGAGCATTGCCGTTTCCTTTTGAAAGTGTGGGGGTGGGATCGGAAGGGAAGCCATTGAAGCTGGAAATGCCTAAAACGACTTCGTTTGAAGGAATTATTAGGATGATCAAATCATGGTCGGCGATCGTCACAGCCAAAGACAAAGGCGTCGATTTGTTACCGGAGAGTTTGGTAAAAGAGCTTGAGAACGCTTGGGGAGGATCTGATCTGATTCGTCCCGTTATTTACAAAGCTTTTATGATCGCTGGGAAAGTTAGAGTTTGATTATTAAACATTGTTGTGAAGGCTATAAGCTTTTATGAATAATTCCCATTATTTTGTTTGAATTTATGAATGTTTTCTTATTGAATAAAACCTTTCAATATTATCCAAATTCATAATAAATGAATCACATATTCTCAAAAAAAATGTTTTTTAACAAATCAAACAAAATACACTATTTAAACGTATTACATATATAAAAATTCCTTTGTTCCGGAATAAGATAACATCTAAAATGCAACAAAAACATTTTCAAAAGATATAAGATAAACTGTAGTCACCTTTTCTTCTATTTTCCTTAGTCACCAACATGATGACTAATCGATTTTAACAGAGGAATAGATAAGCCGTGTGAACCAGAGGCAAGCATAGAACCCAATAGTTCCTGTGAGAACAAAGAATGCGTAAGAAGCA
>OVBA01006104.1:0-17922 GCA_900406435.1 Lepidium aucheri
CCCTATAGGATCATATAATATTAGTAATAGATTCTTAATCTATAGATTATAGTTGGTTTCCAGCAAAACATTATAACCACCTAATATTATACGATATCGAATACTCGATTATACGACTTTGTAAAAAGAACGTACAGATGATTTCAGAATATTCCCAACAGTAACACAATCGTTTTCACTCACCAGCACACACTTATAACTTGGAACTTCAATCTTTCTTTTAAAAGTCCAACCCTTCTAAGAAAGTTAAGCACTCTTTAAATAGCCACAACTCTTCTAAGGCTTCGTAAGGAACCTTAGCACACTTCCAAAACACACCAACGCACTGCTGCTTCATCATGTCGCATAGATGTGACATGAACTGTCTATCATGCTGCTGTAGATGTACTAGAGTTGACATGCATTGCTTCCATGCTTCTCAATAGTTGCTGGTCCAGTTCCATGTTAAAACAAGTTTTACTTTCATTCTACTTCATCTTCTTTATTTCCATTTTGGTGCTAAGTTAAATATATTGTAACAAACTTGCTTAAAAGTAGTAGATAATAGCTATGTCAGAACTGATTTAACCAAATTGAGATCCATTCCACTGTTTCTTCCAAGATTCTAAGAGATAAAATTTCTTGTTCTTTTATATATTGTTAGTGAAATATTTTTAAATATATGTTGAAACCTATAATATGTAAAATGATTACAAGAATTTATAACAGTTATACAATCATGAGTATATTTTTCTAACTATATAGGTCATCTTTTTTTTGTACATCCAGTTGCTCCGTCCAGATAGAGTTGCTAAATATTCGTTTAAGCACATAATTATGCATTGTCTAGTTGTAGCAGCTGCCGATAATCCCATAAATGAATAAAGTTAGAAGCATGATTATTGTGCGAAAACATCCACAATAATTAGTCTTGGACAATTTTTTTGTAAAAATGTATGTATTAAATGCATTAGCTAACTACATCTTAAAATTTTGAAATTTCGAGATGAAGATGTAATTTTAAAGTTTTTAGAAGACTAAATAACCCTTTATTAAGATTTAGAATTACAGAATGTGGTGTTTGTCTCCTTCCATTTTTGTTAATAGAATAATATAACTACCCTAATAAAAATTGATAAATATATTTATCTACTCGTTGACCTATGCATTAAACATTATATATCGTTATATTAAAATAAAATATGTATATATATATATATAATCAAAACTTGGGTATTAGAGCTCTCGTACGTATGTTATGGATTTTGTAGATATTTTTTTTTTTAATAATGGGTTTGTATTTTTTTTTTCTTTTTAATAAAATTATAATGTGGATTACATATATTTTGGTGCTGCATTGTGTATCTTTTGAGTTGAGTCATTAATTCATCATGTTTACACTATGATAAGAATAGTTTTAGTTACAAATTTTTGGTCAACTTTACTCATTTTTTTATTATTAATGAGATCGACAAAACTTTATTCATAATCAACTTTTTTTTCTCTTTATATTTGGAAGGAATCAAAGTCTGGTGTCTGAGGAATGCTAAAGTGGCCGCTACCATTAGGTCACACATCCTCGGTATTTTTTTTAATATATTTTAAAATTTTCATTCAATTTAAACACATAAGATTGAAAATACATAAATAATTAAAATATAAACATAAATATTAATAACTATGAATAATTAATAGTTCGAAACTTAAAATTGGTGTAGTTAATCTTAATATTAAACATTAATTTGAAAATTAATTATGTAATAATAATATTATTCATAAATGTTAAAAATAAATTTATATTCAATTAGATATTAATTTAGTTTAATTAATTAAAGTAATACTCAAAATATAATTCATATCTTTTTAAGTAGATTCATTAAGATGGAGATACCAACTTGCGAAACAAACAATCATACATCTAGATATAACATTTATATGTATAATGCAATATGAAAACAAACAACACACAGCCAATTCATCCAAATTATATATACTAAAAGTAGGTGTTTGTGGCCTCCTAAATCATCCACATCAACCAAATTTTAGTTTCACAAAACTTTTTTAAATGCTGCCACATCAGCCACGGTCACAAAACTTCTCAAATCTATGCCAGATAAGCATACATTTCTAGGCTTCACAAATTTAAACGAAACATGACTTTTCCTTTCCTAAAACTTCAATCACTATTTGTTAAAGTCTTTACTTGCTAACATTGATTTCTATAGTTTTAGACTATTTTATATGGATTCTTTTTGTCGGTTTTTAGTTTAATCTTTATATCTCTCTATTTTGCATCTGTCCCACCATTCATTTTCTCAGGTTAGTCAAATTTCGTCACTTCCAACTCATTCTCCTATCATTTTTCTGTATTTAGGCCAAACCCTAAATATAAACTTTCCGCGACGATATATACTCTCATGACAACCCAAAGGTCTATTGCTTTTCTTACGCTTGCGCAATCTTTGGTATTACCTTTTTATTGGTTGTCTCTGTGATTTCTTCCATTAGTTTTGTAGATCAGTGGCTACTACCAATCTTCAGGTTCATATTTCATTCTTGTGGATCTTTCAATTTTTATAAATGTTATGTAAATCATAGTATGTGTGATTTATTTTGTTCTTAATTTGGGTTGAAATCTTCTCTTCATAGGCATATACCCCATCTATACGGGACATGAGTCTTTCTATATGATCTATCATCGGTTCCGGTATTTCATCATTGATGTAGCACATGACTTGTTCACATCTTCTTTCACTCTTTTATTTGTTCGAATAAGTTAGATAATAACACTCTTGTTTCCAGTTTCTGACTAATTAGGAATCTCTCTTAGATTTAGTTAGTTTAAACTAATAATCTTCTTATATTAAGAAGTCTTTTTTGTATTTTGGAAATATCATCGTTATTGAATTAAGTTTTTACAGAACCTAAGTGTTTCTGCTCCTTATTGATTAAAGACTACAATCTCTTAATCTCTAAGAAGAACCCTCTCTTTGGAATTCTAAGAATCAACAAACAGAAGGTTAATTGAATTTCTATTCTTGATCTCCATCATATTGGTATCAGAGCCGAAATTCCTGCGAATTTTTTTTTCATTACTCGATTTCAAACCCTATCTCTTTCTCTTCTTTCAGTCCTTTCGCATCATGCCTCCTCGTCGACCACTTGTTGTTGATGCGGCCTTTGATTGGAATGAGTTAAGACAAACCCTCCTTGCTATGCAGGAGAACATCCAAACCACAATTGTTGACTTAGTGCAAGAGGTGGCTGAAGCGCTGGCAAGGAAAAGCCGATCTCGGCGTGAATCTCCAACGGCTTCCATGGTTGATTTTGAGGAGGAAGAGATGAATCCTTTTGCCGCACCTAGTTCTAGAATGCATACTGAGCATCGCGCCATAGCTCGTGAATCATCAAGCTGGGAGTCAGGTTTCAAAGTAGACATGCCAGAGTTTCAAGGTAGAATTTGCGGGGAAAAACTTTTCGATTGGATAGTCGCCGTTGAGGAAGTAATGGAGTTTAAGAATGTCCATGAGGATCGTAAGGTTGTGTTGATGGCAACGAAGTTTAGAGGCAAAGCAGCGTCATGGTGGTTACAGCTCAAGACAAATCGCCTTCGACATGGTAAAGACAAGATCAGATCATGGGAAAAACTAAAACGATGCGTCAAAGATAGTTTTCCTCCCTACAATTTCGATCGAACAATGTATACTCGTCTGCAGAATTTGAGATAGGGAACACGCACAGTCGATGAGTATGTTGATGAGTTCAACCTTCTACTAACTCGAGTGGACTTATACGACACAGAGATTCAATTGGTTTCACGTTTCATAGGAGGGTTACACCGACAAATTCAATCAGCAATGTCATAGTTTGGTCCGTGTACAGTTGTCGAGGCCCATAGATGAGCAGTAGCGTTTGAACAGCAGCTAAAGTATCCGGCGACGCCTTAGACGTCAAATCAAGGTAGCAGATTCACGACTACACAGCAGTCCGATGTCACGAACATAGCTCCAACTACTAAAGAGCTTCGAGATATGCAAACAAAGATACAAGCCGATTCGAGTGCACTTGTTCAATGACAACCACGACAAAACTTTGTTCAATGTTTTTCTTGTGGCGAACCGGGTCATAGACAGAATAATTGTCCCCATGGTACACGACGTGGCCTCCTCTCGGATGATATAGCGTGGGAAAACAATGACCTCTATGAGGCTGAACCGACAGATACTTCACCATGGATCCTTGAGGAACACGTTTATGGAGACACGGGTGTTAATTTGGTCTTGCAACACATCTTGCTCACGCCCACAAAAACAGATCCACTGGTTGCGCACAAATATTTTCCACTCTACTTGCACTATATCGGGAAAGGTGTGTCGTTTTGTCATCAATTCTGGAAGCTCCTGTAATATTCTCTCCTATGATGCTTGCTCTAAGTTGGATTTACAGACAGACATAAACTTCACAGAACGTTGCATGGTGTCGTTCTCGATGGGAAATTTCTATAAAGATGCCTTTTACTTTGATCTTGTGCCGATAGATGTAAGCCATTTGATATTGGGAAGACCGTGGTAGTATGATCTTCATGTGGTGCATAATGGACGCAGGAATACATATGAGTTTATGTTCAAGAATTGGAAGGTGGTTATGTTCCCGACGCCTCCTCACTTATCATCCAGCACGGCTATACACACGCCTACAGCACCGCAACTGTTGTGTTCAGCTTCGGAGTGTGAAACAGCTCTGCAAGATACAGCTTTTGCGTGGTTATTGCTTCCACAAACATTCACCACACCCGCAGCTTCAGCTCACACAATACCAAGTGCGTTACAAACTATTTTCGACGACTTCTCTGATGTGTTTCCCACGGAATTATCCAATCAGCTACCTCCTCTGCGTGATATACAGCATCACATCAACCTCGTTCCTGGTTCTACACTCCCAAATAGACCACACTATCACATGAGCCCTAAGGAACATGAGCAACTTCGACGTCAAGTCGAAGAGCAAGTTCAACGAGGTTATGTTCGCCAAAGCCTTAGCCCTTGCGTAGTCCCAGCCTTGTTAATACCCAAAAAAATGGCTCTTGGCGTATGTGTGTTCATAGTAGGGCAATAAACAAGATCACAATTTGATACAGATTTCCGATACCGAGACTAGATGATTTGTTGGACCAAGTGGGGAAAGCAACAATCTTCTCCAAATTGGATCTCAAAAGCGGTTATCATTAGATAAGAATTAAGCCGGGAGATGAATGGAAGACGACATTCAAGACTAGAGAAGGTTTATTTGAGTGGTTGGTCATGCCATTTGGCCTTTCAAATGCACCAAGTACATTCATGAGAGTTATGAATCAGGTGCTCTGGCCATTCATTGGACGTTTCGTTGTCATTTACTTCGATGACATCCTCATCTTCAGCAAGTCTTTGACAGATCACACAGCACATTTGACACAAGTCCTATCTACTTTGCGACAAGAAAGTTTATTTGTTGCGAAACAGAAACGTGAGATTGGAGTAGAAAGTGTACTTTTTCTCGGTTATGTTATCTCCAAGGATGGGTTGATGATGGACTCTACGAAAGTGGCAGCTATACGAGATTGGCCTACGCCAACCACAGTTGCTGAAGTTCGAAGCTTTCATGGATTAGCATCATTTTACCGACGCTTTGTCTACCATTTTAGTTTGATAATGGCTCCACTAACCGAGTGTATGAAGACTAACACCTTCATGTGGACAGACGAGGCAGCATGATCTTTTTCTATGATCAAAGAGATATTGACTACGACACCTATCCTCGCTTTGCCGGATTTTGATATCACCTTCGAGCTTCACAGTGACGCTTCTAAGCTTGGAATTGGAGCAGTTCTGAGTCAAAATTCAAAACCTGTGGTATTTTATAGTGAAAAACTTACTAGAGCTCGATGTCGTTACATCACTTATGACATAGAATTCTATGTAGTTGTGCAAGCAATCAAGCATTGGAAATATTACTTTTTTTACAATGAGTTCGTGTTGTACACAGACCACGATGCCTTGAAACATCTTGCCAGTCAGGTGAAAGTCTCGTCGCGACATGCTTCTTGGATCGCTTTCCTCCAACAATTCACTTTCAATATTCGACATCAAGCTGGTAAACTCAACAAAGTAGCCGATGCATTGAGCAGGCGTTCTTGTTTGCTTGCAACTCTTCACACATCAGTTCCGGGATTTGGTACTTTCGTAGAGTTGTACCCAACAGATCCATTCTTTGCTCCAATTTTACGAAACATACAGCTTGGCCTCCGTGCAGATTACTCGCTTGTTGATGAATTTTTGTTTCGAGGCAACAAAATTTGTGTTCCCGACAACAGCTGGCGACAACAAATCATCACTGAGCTGCATCGCGAGGGACATGTAGGTTGAGACAGAACGATACAGCTTGTTTCGGCCTCATACTTTTGGCCACAACTACGCAGAGATGTCATGCGTTTCGTTGAACGATGTTGCATATGTCAGCAAAGTAAGGGTGAAGCTTCCAATACTGGATTATATTTACCACTACCGATACCAACACAACCATGGACAGACACTAGCATGGATTTTGTAATGGGATTACCACGAACTCAGCGAGGTAACGACTCCATCTTTGTCGTTGTGGACAGATTTTCCAAAATGGCACATTTCATTGCTTGCAAAAAGACTACAGATGCGGTTCTTGTTGCACAATTATTCTTTAAGGATGTTTACCGACTACATGGGCTGCCAAGTTCTATTCTCTCTGATCCATGAATACAACAACCTAAATGCCCGCAAGATAGGACCACACAAGATCATAGAGCGCATCAATGACAATGCTTATCGCATTGAGTTACCGCCAGACATTCGTACTTCCAATTTTTTCAACGTTAAACATCTTCGACCATACTTCTCATCCAGCAACGGTTCGGATTCAGAGCCGAATCCTCTCACACCCCTGGGGACCTGATGCAGCACGTGACTTGTTCACATCTTCTTTCACTCTTTTATTTGTTCGAATAAGTTAGATAATAACACTCTTGTTTTCAGTTTCCGATAAATTAGGAATCTCTCTTAGATTTAGGTAGTTTAAACTAATAATCTTCTTATATTAAGAAGCCTCTTTTGTATTTTCGAAACATCATCGTTATTGAATTAAGTTTTTACATAACCTAAGTGTTTCTGCTCCTTATTGATTAAAGACTACAATCTCTTAATCTCTAAGAAGAACCCTCTCTTTGGCATTTTAAGAATCAACAAACAGAAGATTAATTGAATTTCCATTCTTAATCTCCATCAATCATCAAGTCCATTTAGTGTCTTCAATGATGTTGGAATTTTTTTTATAAAGATTATTGGCTACCTCTAAGAATCTATCCATGTTTGGTGTATCAGTTCGGTATTCTTGGAAGAAAATTTTGTTGTTAAAGGTATATACAACATGGAAAGAGAGATTTTTCAACTGGGCAGAATTCTTGCCATATGCAAAAAGTGAGGCAATACTCCTGCATTTTCATTCTGAAACTTGTTTAATAACTGCAACTATTATATATGTCCACAGACCACTAAAAGTAACTTGATACACTGTTCACTAGCTATGTGCCTCTCTCAACATTGATTCGTTTCCAAAGGTTTAATGAGTGGATTCTACTTTTGTTTGGTAGCAAACATATAGAAACTTTAACATGAGTTTGCTAGATGTTAACACTAACTAAAGCCTTATATTTAAGGCCATAGATATGCTTTCTTCCATTATAACTGCTTTGGCTGTCGTAATCATGATACGTTGTTGCGATACATGTTCCTAACTACATATTGTAATGTCTGAGAGTGTATTTTTACTACAAGGAAGCTCTGAAAAAATAGTTACTGCATGATCTTAATTTCTTGAAAGAAACATATGACAGATACGCTAAGCCTGAACCAAAGTTATACTTCAAGTGTATTGATTGTTTAATATGTTAGCTTTAGCATCAATAATATCTAATATCGTCTATACAATATTCATGGAGGTCTTTTACAAAGGTCTCAGGTCCATAAAGATATCACAAATCCGTCTTTGTTGTTGGGTTCTTTAGAGGAATTTGACAAACTTGAGAGCATGCAAGCTGGTGAGAATGATGATGAGAATATAACTTTGAACCATGGTTTATGGTCTTGTCCATGGGTGGTTGATGGTCTAAACGAGAGAAATTACGGGGACACTTTGTGGGGAGTTGTTTCCTCCAAAACATTTATAAAATAGGCAAACTTTAAGGTAAGTGTATAGTTTTGGATAAAAACTGCTCTACCACTTGATATTCCAATTTTTTCATATAGAAATTAATCTATTTTATTTCCATCGTAGATGATCATAATATGACATGAAGGCTCCGATGAAAGAGCTGATTGAGAAGATATAAGAAATAGCATTTAATACTTTCGTGAAGATAAATGATGGTTGGTTATGTCACATTTGAAAATGCAAAAACATTATACAGCCATATTGAGATTGCACTATTATTTTGACTTGTGAATTTTATTGTAGAACGTATATATATAAAAAGAATTTTGGATCTTAATAGGTAGAATGTTTTCCAAATTTCCGAATAAATAAACACCAGACATATTTCGGTATAGCCCCTAATGCATTCAAATGCACTATTTGGATAGAGATGCTGGATATACAAACAAACAATACCATAAATTAAATTCAAGAGTATTACTAAGGATACGAGTCCTCTTGAATATCTCAAAACTCAATATTATCAAATCTATAATCCGAGGAGCGAGTTCTCCGTTGTCTATATCCTACACAAATATAAATAATATAAAATATTATACCAGCTAAAATAATAAATAATAATAGATTTACAAGAGAAGAATGTCACTAGTAACTTCTGCAATCTCAAGATGAAGCATGGGCGAGACTTAATAGCTGTTAGTTGGCGAAGGGAAAGTTGTATAATTTTTTTTTGTTCAACCTTACCAAAACTCATTTTTAATTTTTTTTCTTTAACTTTATATTGGGAGGATTTGAATAGGGTCATGAGGATTTGTAAAATGATTCTGATCACTAGGCTACCTATCCTCGGTGAATGTTGTATAATTTTTAATTTTATATAAAACAATTTAAAAGGAGAAATATTGTTAACTAGAGTATCTTTTAGGTTTTTTTATATTAAATATCACATAATTTTACCTGGAAAGTTCTTAAATGAATAAAGATATCTGATATTCGAAACCTATGAACATGAACAAGTTAGTCAAAATTTTAGAATCATAGTATAAAGGAAAGATAATAAAAAATTTTGTTTATCGAAGATAGCAATGTAAATATACCTATTGAATTTCACCGAAATCAATCGAACCTCTAGACCTTTAAAACGAATGATAAAGTAATACAAAAGGTCATGTTAATCCTTAAATGTTGACAAAAGACAGTAATGTATTAGGCATAGTATGTTTGAAAAATCTCTTAAATGAGAATTTGCTTCCAATATATTAATAGTAGATATATACAAATATGGAAAAGTTCTATTACGAGAAAAGCAAAAAAATAAAAAATTTATTTTCCCTACCGTCGTCCAAAAACTTTTTTAGTTCAGCCTGGATTTGGAGTACGGTGGTGGTGGCTTCCTTAGCACTAGATCTCCTCACTGTTTTCCCCGCTTTAGTTTGTTTGTACTCTTGCTCTGTCTATTTCTCCAGATCTCGTTTTTCTTCTGAGGAGATCTAGTTCATTATCTCAAAGATTGAAGTGTCATGGAGGTTGCTTTGCCGGAGTTGCACGGCCGTGTTGGTAATGCTAGTCGTCGTCTCTGTTCTCATGGTCTTCGGTCACCTCAAGAGCTTGTCAGTATATCTATCTCTGTATTTGGATTCTCGATGCATCCTTTTATCATGTTTCAGTTTGTTTATAAAGGAATTTGTGGTGAGTTTGATATTGGGGTTTTAGGCTTTAGATTTAGTCTCTGGATTTATTATCTTGCTCCTTTGACTCAGTTTAGGTTATTTATGTGGATCGTTTATTCTTATTATCCATTGTTACATTTCGTGGTGGCCGTGTATGTTTTCGTTCTTGGGAGTCGTCATTTAGATGTTTTCTCGCTGCTGGTCATCTTCCAAGTGCTTTGAAGCCTTGTGGTTTTAGAGTCTTTGGTGAGGCAATTCAGTTGGTTTGGTTTTTAATTCTTCTATTTGCGTGGAGGTAGCTCGTTTTTGGTTGTAGATGACAAAAACCGAGCTTACGAGGGCCCGTGTGCAAGTTTTGAGGATCCTTCTTATCGTTTTTCCTAGTCAGATATCTTGGTTTTTCTAGAAGTTTTTGTCTCTCAATTTTTCTTCACCAATGGTTTGGCAGCTATGGAGTTGCATTCCAAGTTTGGTTATTTTCTCTTGATTTGTTTTCCTACCTATCCATTCTGCATATTTGTTCCTCTGCGTCCATGTGTCCTGCCATGTTTGTCTGGCTCTATCTCGAGGGTTTTGTAACTTTGGCGCTTAACTGTTTCACATAGTTTGGTTGTGATTTCATTTAGGCTCATTCTCTGTTTAAGTTCTTAGTGTTTTTGTGTCTTTCTCATCGATAGTTCTCCTTTAGCTTCCCTCTTTTGGGCTTTGCGTCCGGGTATGTCAATAGTTTCCTCTCGCTTTGTTTCTAGTTTTATTTGGCTTCTACCTTTTTATAAGAATTCTTCGCTTTGGCTTTTGTATCCAAATGTTGTAATCCGTTTTGGCTTTATTAATTCTAGATCAAAAAAAAATATGTACAAATACAGAAAAACATGGGTAAATGAACTCAATATCATAAAATCAGAAACTAATTCATTAACTAACATATTATTTTCATAATTGAGAAATTGGCAATGGTCCAGACCGCTATATTTACAAAATTAACCTTGCAAAAATGAGAGATCTGATTTTTCTCTCACCTTCTCCAACTTGCTATTTACGCTTGACATGAATATTTATTGTAAGATATGGATCAAATTTTCTTCTGCAACTGCAAAATGCTTATGGCACAAATAGCATCGTCTTCTTAGGGTTCTATGAACTCCACTGATTAACTTCTCTTAGTTAATCTATCTATCTTAGTTTTGTTATCTAGTTTTTAGTGATTTTGATTTGGGTAATAATTTGAATCTAAATAGAAGGTTTTTGTATGTTTGATTTTACGGAAAATCATTGAAATTGGTATTAGGTGAGTGGATTTGGAACTCTCGCAGGATCAAAAGTTTTTGGTGGTCATGGCGGAAGTGATTGATGATTATTGCGGGTTCTAAGTCAAAATATGTTTGTTTGATTTCTTCAATGCTTATTATGGATGAGAAGTGTTAACGCATTTGATTTTGTTATAAAGGAAGAAATTGTAAAATTGCCAACAAAAACTATAGCTAGGGTTGCAGATTGGCTGTTACCAACTGTGAAGAAGACAATAATGATGGGACCATAAATAAATTTAATTACTGAAACCTAATAATTTAATGTTTTAAAATAATTTTTACAGACAAGAGGCATCTTAACCTAGAGCAATTTTGAAGAAAACACTTAACAAATTGAGCAGTGTATAATGATGCAAAATGAATATATATCCGGTAACTAATAAAATTGTAGTCAATTTAATTTTTTGCATTTGAACACAAGTGCCACAACTTGGTGTAAAGACAATTAGTGAAACAACAAATGGTGAAACATTATCGGCACAGGGGATCTTGAAGTGGGTAATGTCGTAAACACGGTGTGCAATTAGATAAAATAACTACAAAACTAAATTTTGCGCCTGAAAGTAGTGAGATGAATCAAATTATTCAAAGTAACTACAGCCTCGATGGGATTTGGGAACGCTTGAGAGAGCGAGTCCACATTAGTAGCGTCTTGACAAAGCCATAGAGTGTGAACTGGATGGAAATAAATAGAGAAATGAAAAATTATTTAAAAGATGCAAAATATTAAGTTAATTGTAACCATTCCTAGGATTAATAATGTTTACTACACAGATAGGGTTGCAGATAAGTTTTAAACACTTAGGAAACATATGAAGATTATTTTACCGATATTAAGATAACTGATAATTATTAATTTATCATATAATTATTATTTTACAAACAACTCGGCATCTTAACATGCGCTTGAGTGAAGAAAACCCTTTATAACTTATCAATATATAAGTATGTAGAAGAAAGATATAACAGGTAAAATAATTATTTACATTCAACTTATTCGTTTGCATTAGAAACAATGTGACAGAACTTGCTGCTTAGAACCCCAAATTCTAAACAAAGTACCCTGAACAGAAATATACACAATCAATACGCTAAAGCAGGTAATGAAGGTCAGTTATACAGTAGGTAGGGAATTTTGAATCTGCGAAAATCATGTGAATGTATATGTTAGGGAATGAAGGCTAGTTATACACAATCAATACGCCAAAGTAGGTAGTGAAGGCAAGTTATACAGTAGGTAGGGAATCTCGAATCTTTGAAAAGTAGATTTTAAATTATTTATTAGATGCAAACGTATATGTTAGTTGGAAACATATATGTTAGCTGCAAAATTATGAGAAAAAGATATGTGGATAAAAATGGACAAGAATTTGCAAAATGAAACACGCTTATATAGTACATGACATATAATGTTAGGAAATGAAGGCTAGTTATACACAATCAATACGCCAAAGCAGGTATTGAAGGCCAGTTATACAGTAGGTAGGGAATCGTGAATCATTTAAAAGTAAGTGTTAAATCATTTGTTAGCTGCAAACGTATATGTTACCTGGAAACGTATATGTTAGCTGCAAAATTATGTGAAAATGATTTCTAGATAAAAGGGCAAGATTTTGCGAACTGAAACACGCTTACATAGTACATGACATATAAATAAGCATAACAATGCACCAGGGATCGAATCCCATCACCTACGAGATTTATGTAGGAATTTGGCTAATGGGCCGCCCTTTGTGACCCATATTGATATTGCCGTTGACAAAAAAAACATAACCACCCAAATCTAGATTGTTTTAACCATTCAAATCTGGATCAATACTAGCAAAAACATCTTGTCCTGTTCTATTGTTACGTAGCAATAGAAACCTGCTCATGCTGTTTCGGTGGGGCTTGTTTAAATATTACAACATTTACATACATAAATGAGTGGAAAATGAATCTAAAAGAAGAAAGTTGAATAAAACGAAACTAGAAAAAGATTAGGTTAGATCAACTAAATACATAAACTCGAATAAAAACTACTCCAAATCCAGCGATTAAATTTACCGCAAAACTAAAATAGAAGATGACCTCGGGAGGGTAGGTTAGAGGAAGTGGCCTAGTGTAAATATTATTAGTCACGAAGGTGCAAAATAAATAAAAAAATGTAAAAAAAATTGTGGAGATGCAAAATATAAAGTTAAAAGCAACCAGAAACTCATACAAGGTCCCAATAACTGATTAGAATGAGAACATAAAAAAATCTTTGGTCGCTAACAAGAATGTTAACAGCAAAGAATATAAATGACATCTATTATTGGGTTTAAACCTGATAGACAAATGAGTATGCAGCAAAACTTTCCATAATTCATAGATCACATCGCCATTTAGGAAACGATAATCTCTGCGAACTAAATGAACTTTTTAAATTTTTCCTAAAACGTAAAAGGTTTCATCAATTTTTAAAGAAAATCTGTAGGAACCTTATAGAATGTTTACTGAACTTAATAAAAACTGCAGAATGAAAGCATTACTCATTGAAAAACCATTTAAGAAATCAAACAGATGGAGGTTTATATCAAAAGAGAGGAGCTGAACTTATTAAAATCTGAACCGATTAAGAAATCATTTTCTTCCCTAACTCATTATGTGTCTAGCTATCTTAGATGAAGGAAAACAAGAGGCAACAAATGGCGTGGTATTAGTGATATGTAAAGACATTACATTACAAGACTCATCTACTTAGGACATTGTTGACAAACAGAAACGCATATAACGGTAGGCACAGACATAACATGTATTTATAATGTTAGATATTAAATAAGACAATGTGTGCAATTATTTTATATACCACAATAACAACAAAGGTATGTGATACCAAATTTTTTAGCCGCAATCACCCAAGTTAATTTAACACAAGGCATCAGAATAAAGAGTTCAGTGATTTTAAAACAAGGTTGGAAAGTTTGCTCCGTATAAGAATATACACAATTGAATACCACCAAAATACGCAGACATCTAACCAAGGTGGCAGCACAAAATCTAAAAAGTGGAAAGGCAAAAAAGCCCCAATCTTACCAGATATACTGTAAAAAGCAAACTCACACAACCTAATTTCATGTTCTATGTATAGATAAAAGGAAGTTATGCACCGCAAGCGCCTAAGTCGCCGTGGAGCCTACCCCTAACTCAGAAAAAAAAATTAAACGAAAAACTAATCATAGACAAAATGCGATATCACAATAACCACATCCCAAAAATTCAGAACAATGAAATAGCAAAATCATTGACAAACGCATATAGCAAAGCTAAAAAAGGGAACCGATGTGTATGGTATCCAACAAAACCAGTGAGGAAAACCAATCCTGAGATAAATCAGTTACAACATCTGACATCGTGAATAGATAACATATATGTTACAAATTCGATTATTAATTCGGGTCTGGTTCAGGTTAGGATTTTATTTTCCGGGTAAATAGATTTAGGACACATTTTAGTACTTTGTAGGGTTTGCTTCATCTAATTCGATATTTAGATTTAAGACTTATTAAATTTTTTATATATTTTGGATAGAGTTTGGTTCGATATAGATCGAGTTTGGGTTTGAGATATTTTTATTTAAAATTTTAAAGTAAATTTAAAATTTATAGAAAAGCATTAATAAGCTAAAATATGGTTTCTAAATTGGTTTTGGTTTGGGTTTGGCTTCGCTTTTTTAGATACATAGATTTATGACCCAGTTGGATATTTTGTCGAGTTTGATTCTTTTAATTCAAATCGCTTTTGGTTCGGGTTTCAAACCTATAAAATAATATTTCGGAAACGATATTTCAAAATATCACACATGTCTAACAACCTAAATGAATACAGTTTTAAAAAATAATTAAAATAAATAAATCTAATATTATAACGCGGGTATAATCCTAGTAAAAGTTTAAATGGTATTGATGTCTCAAAAACTATAACTATAGTTCACTATAACAATTTTCTTATAAGAGTAGCTAATCGATCGACAAGTACTGGACGATCGGAAGAGTAGCTAATCATCGAACAAGTACCGGACGATCCGAGGATCGTATAAGTAGATTACATACTGTACCAGTACGTACTCTACTGTGACCCGATCTTATTATTGTTATGTTTTGAGTACATGTTCCTTGCAAGTTTACAACATCGACATTTTGTGTTGTACTACCAAAAGCATTGGTGGTAAAGGTAATTTGGGATAATACGTAAATTTATGAGTTTTTTTTTTTTTGTCAAGCATAAAATTGTGAGTTTAAAGTTGTTACTATTAGGTATTTAAAATAAAAATACTTAACTATAATACATTTTGACTTTTTTTTTGTTCTAGTTTTTTCTACTGCAGATATATGCAAAATAACCTACACATATGTTTTATACTGCAAATATATGCATAGGAACCTACAAATATTTTTTATCGATGAATTCTATTGACAAGATCTTAGCTTAAAACTCACACCCTAAATATTATTTTAGTTACCAATAATAAGTGGGTCAGTGGTAGTACCCTCTTTATAAATCCCCAGACACTAATGATCAAACCCTTTACGTGAAGTATTAAGAGTGAGATTAAAAAATCACTAAACTAATTGATAAAAAAAATTATTTTAATCTACTATATGTAGTAGGCAAGGATCAAATTCTTAATATGAGAATAATAAATTAGATTATCCTAATCAGTAGACTCATAAGAACTCGTCCAAGCTACAAACTTTTTTAGTTGTAAATAATTCTTAAAAAACTTGGATAATTAATATGAAAAATATATTTTGTTGGAATAATACGAAATTGTTTTCTTACTATAACAAATTTAAAATTTATCACTATATATATAATAAAAATAATAATAATAATAATAATAATAATTATTATTATTATTATTATTATTATTATTATTATTATTATATTCAACAATTTTTCTAAAATATATAGATAAATTTTTAGAAATGCCCTTTTTAGTATATCCCCTTACAAAAATGCCTCAAAAAAATTTATCTTTTCAAAAATACTCATTAATAATCAAAATTACAAAAATACCCTCAAAAACTTTTTTATAAATTTGTTTTTGTCACAAAAAACATTTTCCCGCCAAAAAATTAAATTTTCCGGCCCAAAAATTTTTTTATGAAAATTTTATAAAAAACATAATTTATGTGAAATAAATTTTCAAGCCAAAAAACAAAATTCCCGCCAAAATTTTTATATGTTCGCTTATAAAGCTTTACAAATTTGTTATAAATACCTTATAAATTTTTATAAACACCTTATAAATTTTATAAGCTTTCTTGTAAAGCCTTATAAATTTTTATGAACACTTTATAAATTTTATACACTCCCTTATGAAGTCTTATAAATTTTTATAAACACCTTATAAATTTTAATAAACACCATATAAATTTTAATAAACACCTTATAAAGATTTATAAACACCGTATAAATTTTTATAAATATCTTGTAAATTATTTATAAACACCTACAAATTTTATAAGCTCTATCACAAAGGCTTCTAAATTTTATAAACTCTATCATAAAGGCTTATAAATTTTATAAGCTCTTTTATAAAGGCTTATAAATTTAATAAGCTATTTTATAAAACCATATAAATTTAATAAGATCTGTTATAAAGGCTTATAAATTTTATAAGCTTTGTTATACAAAATTTTATAAACTCCGTTATGAAAATTTTTGGCAAGAAAAGTTTTTCCGGAAAAAAAAAATTTGGCGGCAAAAAAAGTTTGAAAAAATATTTGAAAATATTTAAAAAATAATTGTCTAAGGGTATTTTAGTTATTTTTCTATATGAGAGATATTTTTAAAAATGTCCGAAAAATAAGAGCAGTGATGAAAATATTCTCCTTCGAGAGATATTTTTACAATTCTCGTAAATATATATAACTAACTTTTTGTAATTCTTGACGTTTATTAACTAATAAAAAACTATAAAGTTGATTTAATTTTATTTTAATAGCATATTTTGAACAATGATAAAAGGATGTTGGTTATTCATTTAGAGGTAGGGGTGTCAAAATAGGCAAAAAGTGATGAGTCAACCCAACCCAATCCGTACCCATCAACTCATTAGAGTTGAAACTTTTGACTTTAATGGATTAATAAGTTTAATGGGTTGACGAGTTAAATGGTTTTGGGTTGGAATAGCTTGGGTTCTAATGAGTTGATGAGTCGAAACGGGTTGACCGATTTACTTGTTAACATTTAAAATTTGAATCACTAAGCAACTCATTTTTCTCTCTTTGTTTTTTACTCACTCTCTTCATTTTACTCGTTTTTTACTTTCTCTCCCCTTTTTTACTATCTTCTCCTTTTTACTTTCTCTTCTCTTTTTACTTCTCTATCAATTCTTTTTACACTCTCTCCTCATTTTACTCTCTTCTCCTTTATTACTCTCTCTCTCCTTTTTTCTCACTATTTTTTACTCTCTCCTTATTTTACTCTCTGTTCTCTTTTTTAAAATATCTTATAGGTTTCAGAAAAAGTTGGTTTCTTTGTGGCCTCCACTTTGTGAGCTGTCACCACACCAAGATTTGTCTTCTTCTGCCTCCTCTAAAAACCATCAACACAACAACACCTCCTCACTCTGCTCTCCTCGCTGTTTACACCAAGGACTGACTGTCATTCAGAGAAAAACTATCCTCAAACTATTCTGGTTGCTTTCCCTCAAAGGATCCTGAATTTGATTGACTCTCTGTTGAAGCAATATCTGAAGATCACAAGAGTTAGCCAAA
>OVBA01006105.1:0-17920 GCA_900406435.1 Lepidium aucheri
TTCCTAAAACTTGTGTAGAATTTGAGAAATTCGGGTTTAGGGTGTTACATAGGGTTAATTGATGGTTTGCATATTGCAAGAGGGTGCCCTCTGATTTTTTATTTTCTTCTTGCTGATGATTCGTTATTTTTTTGTAAAGTAAATATTTCTCAGGCTCAATCAATTTTAAGGATTTTAAAGATTTATGAGCCTGCTTCAGGCCAACAAATTATTTTTTTCAAAATCATCTCTTCAATTCGAGCATACTGTAAAACAAGAAGACAAAATTGAGATTCATAATACTTCACGAATTTCGAATCTAGGAGGTATGAGTACTTACTTAGTATTCCAGAAAGTCTTGAAGGTTGTTAAATTAAAATTTTCAGTTTTATAAAAGGTAAACTCGAGGAGAGAATATCCAGTTGGTCATCAAAACTTCTTTCCAAAGGAGGTAAGGAGGTACTCATCAAATCGGTTCTTACTGCATTACCTACTTATGTGATGCCATGTTATAGATTGCCAAATTTACTATTATATCCTTGAATAGTGCCATAGCAAATTTCTGGTGGAAAAATAATAGTGAATTTAAAGGTATACACCTGAAACAAATGAGAGTTATTATGTAAAAATAAATCAGAACGGGGTCTAGGGTTTAGATATTGAAGAATTCAATACTGCATTGTTGGCAAAACAATTATGTAGGCTTTTGGACTTCCCACACTTTTTTCGTGAATTTTTAAAGGATTCTAACCTTTTAATACCTTCGAGGTTATATTCTCCTTCCTATGGATGGAGGAGCATTATTTCAGCTAGAGCCTTAGTTAGCAAAAAATTTTTCAAACACATAAGAAATGAACGTTATTCCTTGGTATGGCATGAGCCGTGGATCCCAGGAATCATTCCTACACCTGCAACATGCAGGGGACTGAATATATATCTGGATCTCACAGTTGATCAATTGATGTTTCATTCAACAAACTCTTGGAGAATTCCTCTCTTTAGAAAATTAGTGGATCCTAAGGGTGTACCACTAATTCTTGGAATAAAACTTCTTGCTCTTGATAAATCAGATACCTTAGGTTGGTACTTTAATAAAGCTGGTAAATATATAGTAAATTCGGGATATAAGATTGAGACATCATTTTATGAGGGTAACAATGTGAGATATGGATCCACAATTGAGGAGTTACAAGCGAATATATGAAAAATCATATGCCCACCAAAATCCAACATTTTATGTGTCAAGCGGTATCAGGTTGTCTTCCGCTTAAAGCTAATCTGCAAAACCGGGAATTAGGTGCAATAAAAATTGTTTGCGATGTGGTGCAGAGGAGGAAACAATCAACCACACTTTTTGAATGTCCACCAGCTCTCCAAGCTTGGGATTTATCTAATGTACCATCAGGTTTAGGAATTTTTTCTAATACTTCTGTTTTCTCGAATTTGAATTTTCTTTTATTGTAGATTCCAAATTTAGACGGGTTTAAGATTTTTCCATGGATTATGTGGAATATATAGAAGAACAGGAATGTAAAAGTTTATTCCAATATAGATAAAGATCCTCGGGAGGTATTACAATTAACAGTTTTAGAAGTAGAAGCTTGGTTCGAAGCTCATCAACATATTGAAAATGAAGCTACGAATCCACCAGCAATTTTCGATTATGGGAAAAAAAATTTTGGTGAGAGGTTTCCTTTCCAAGGATGGGGAATCATAGTTTTACTGGTTATAGATGTTTTATAGACATATCCTGGAAGGATTGAGAGTATTTTACAGAACTTGGGTGTTATTACTTTCCAGATTCGACAGTTGATGCCTGCATGGGAGCAAAAAGGGTGTTCCGCTGTCTATTCCCTTTGCAGAAGGAGTTGAAAGCAGTTCTTTGGGCGATGGAATCTTTATTAGGCCTAGGGATTTCAGAGGTCATTTGCACCACAAATTTTTCGGAGATTATGAAGATGGTGTCTAGTCCAAACGATCGGCCAACTTTTTCTCATTATCTAGAAGAGTTCGATAGACTCAGAAGACTCTTCACTTCTTTTTCCATTCAGCAAGTTCCAAGATCTCTCAATAGGAAGGCTGACTTTCTAAAAGAACGAGCGAGAGCATCAGTTTTATGGTTTAGAGATCTAAAAATTACATGGAGAGAAAAATGTAAAAAAGAGATTTTAACCTGATAAAATCCTCCTGGTAAGGTTGAAAGGCCGGCCATTCTTCTGTATGTAACATTATCTGTGACACATCTATACAGCCTGTAGCTATCTCCACTTCTAAAAACTGGAACAAGATCATAGATTCCATAACCCAAAGTACAGCTTCCACATCTGGATGTAGTGTTGAGAGGCTCCTTTGTATTCGACATGCTCCCATACATCCATCAGAAACAGAATATGGAAAGCAAACCCAGCCAATCTCGGAATGAAGGTCATAACTTTTCCAAGAACCATCAACAAAATATCTATAACCCGTATAGGCCGGGTTAGTGATCAAAGGTATAGACACCCCTGACCAAATCGTAGCTGAGCTAATGATATTGGTTGGCTAGCATGACAAATTTGACGTCTAGCATTGGACCATTCCACAACATCTTGCTCCACATGGGATAACAATTCACGGGGATCTTTGCTTGTTCCAGAAAAGCAACAATCTTTTTTCGCTTTCCAAATGTGGCAAATCAGCCAAGAAAGTATTTTAGTGTCCACTGGACTCTGGGATTCTACAAAAGAGATAGTCAAGATTATACCATATCGAGTTTTCCAAGAAAAATATCAAAGGGCGAAGGGATAAATGATAATGCACATGTAATGCACAAAGATTTGGTCCCTGTGTACCCAATTCCATCAGATAATTACCCTCCTCAGTAGTATATCTTGATTTTACTGAATAACAACCGGTCTTTGTATAATGCCAATTCCAATAATCTGGTCTTACCTTCTTGAAATTGGTAGTCCCATGATCAATTGAACATCAGTAGGGATGAAATATTGTCTTAGTAAAATCTCGCGCCATGATCTGGTTTGAGAATCAATAAATTGATCAACACTAAGATCCAGATAAATAATTGGATCTATACCAATTGTCACTCTTGGTGAAATGATGTTCTCCAACCGTAAGAAAGGTTTGAATTTGTTTTTGCCGTCATCGGGCAGTAATTTTTATAATATCGACTGCACATGACTTGGGCAAATAATGAATCAGGGTAATCAATCAATCTCCAAACTTATTTTGCCAGGAGTGCTGAATTAAACTCCTCCAAGACTCGGAAGCCTAGCCTGTCTTCCTGTTTTGGTCGACATAATTTTTTACATTTAACCTAGCATATTCCTTTTGATGTTTCAGAGTTCAACCACCAAAATCTTGCTATAGCTGAATTAGTTTTGTCACTATACTCTTAGGTAATCTATAACATGACATAACTTATGTCGGCAAAGTCGTCAGAATCGATTTGATCAGAACTTCCTTACGTCCTTTGGATAGGAATTTTGAATACCAACTATTAATTCTTTCCTGTAGTCTTTCTCGCTAAAAAAAGCAAACACTTTGGTTTTTGCTCCTCCGACATTTTCAGGAAGCCCAAGGTAATATCTCATACCACCCAGCTAATGGATCCCCATAATTTGGTGAATCATAGTCGTTTCATGCTCAGAGAATGAATGACCAAATTGTACTGACAATTTATCAAAGTTGATTTGTTGACCTGATATTCTTTCATAATCTTGTAGAATCTTAATAATGTGGCCCGCTTCTTCCATAGTAGCTTTACAGAAAAAGGCTATCATCCGAAAATAAGAGATGTGAGACCTTTGGGCGTGCTCTCGCAATAGAGATACCCGAAATAAGTTTATCATGTTCTGCTTTCTTTAATTTAGAAATTAGAACTTTCGTACATAGTATAAAAAGATAAGGCGACAACGAATCTCCTTGTCTTAAACCTCTTTTAGTGATTATTTTCCCTCTTTTTTTCCCATTCAAAAGAGCTGAATATTCCACACAAGTAATGTAATGCATAATACTTTTTATCCAGTTATTACCTGAATCCAAGTTCTAGTAGAAGGCTTTCTATTAAGTTCTACTCTACACGGTCATAAGCTTTTCTCAAATTTTTCTTATCACCATGAACTTACCTTTCGCTGCTTTATTTCTATGAAAGGTATGAAATATTTCTTGTACAATTAGAATATTATCAAAAATCAATCGACCAGCTACAAAGACAGATTGTGTTTCAGATATAAGTTTTGGCATTAATTTCTTTAGTCTTAGACATAAAACCTTCGTAATGATTTTATATCCAACATTACAGAGGCTATATGGCTGAAATTCCATCATCTTCGTTGGTCTGTAAGTTTTTGGAATTAGACATATATTCATCTCATTTAAAACTTGTTCAAAAGAACTAGAGGACATAAAATCATTGACCAATCTAATTTTATCTAATTTAACCACCTTCGAAGATCTTTTGAAGAAAATAGCAGCCATTACATCGGGTCCAGGTGTCTTGCCTGGTCCATCATAAAAAAAGTTTTTTTAATCTCTTCTTCTGAGACCCTACTTAGAACTATATGGTTATCAGCATTCATGACTCGTGATTCAATTTTAGATAATAGGCCAGGGTCACAATCTCTACCAGTAGTAGAGAAGAGCTCTGAAAAATATTGGGTAGCTTATGCAGTAATTTCCTCTTCATTGGTTACCCAATCTCCGAAATTATTAAATAGTCTAACCATCTGATTCCTTGCCCGCCTCTCTTTTGTTTGAGCATGGAAGAATCTAATATTTTTATTACCCTCTTGAAGCCATGTATTTCTATTATTTTATTTGGAACAAATTTTCTCATCGGCATAAGCTTTTTTAATTTTGTTTTGGCTTTCACAATTTCATGAGATGTTGAGGATTTATCATTTTGTAAATCCTACACAACTTTTTGCCATTTAATAATCATTTCTCTACCAGAAGGAATATATTTGCTTCACTAGTACGATAATTCCTTCCTATAATTTTTAATCCTTCATGAAACCATTGCTTTTCAGCAACAAGCTAGGCCTTTCCATCCTTCCTTGATCGTTTCCTTAAAGTCTTTTTTGGCGATCTATCGTTTATCAAAAATGAATTGGTGTTGTCGTCTATATTGTTGATCCTTGAATTGTCTCATAGTTGATCAGTGATCCGATCCTATCATATCGAGATTCTTAATCTTAGACATTGAGAATACATCATGCCAATCTTCATTGCCAAATTATTTATCTAGAATACACTTGACAACTCCATTATTTTGTACCCCTCTCGAAATTATATATTTTTGGAAATTTTACAAGTCCACAATACTTGGTCATTTAATTAAACGATAAAAATGAATTCGGAGTCTCATCGTGCCTCCTTATTTTTCATAGTTACCTGATAGATAATTTAAGTCTCCAATGACCAACCAAGGGGAATCCCGGATTATACGAACCCGTTGTTAATCTCTCCTAAACCTGATCTCTTAGATTTTGATTTGGTTCACCATAAATAAAAGTAATGCTAACTGATTTGCCATTAATCTCACAAGACACATCTATCATTCTTTGTCTTTATGATTTAAGATAACATTAAAAGAATCATTACAAAGTAGAGGCAATCCATCACTGCGGCCAATTGGTTCAATGACTAGAATGTGCTTGAATTTTTTCTATAAAAAACATATTATTCTTAGTTTTAGATAGAAATAAAAAATCTGGTTTGTGTTTCTTCCAAATATCTCTAAGAAAATTTATTGTTACTATATTACCAATACTTTGGCGATTTCAACAAAGGATTTTAATCATAAAATGAAATTTAAAACTTCATGGAGCCTTTTCATTGCTCCTTTGTATTGAATCTTAACATGAAAAGAAAAATAGACATTATATCAATAACTTGGAGTACTATTGATTTTATAACTGTGGGAAAGGGCTCAATTTGAGAAAGTGGTACATGTCTAATTTTTGAAACAACACCTAGTGAAAAATACGTTTTCTATTAGTGTCTAAAAATTAATCAATTTTCATGAATTGAGTAGAATAACTTGTTTTTGTCAATCTTACTCAATTAAGAAGTGATTGGGTCTAAGAGTGTGATACGTTGTCCACAAAAACACAATTCTTAGACAACTCTCTAACACTATCGGCCATATAATCGGTTTTGTGGTTCATAGCACGGGAAAATAAAAGATGCAAAAACCCTATACATAAACTCCTAAGCCAGTCCGAAGGGTTTTCTGTCATCTTCTGGAGTTCTGAACAATCTTTTAGAAATTTTGTCTCTGTTATCTATAGGGAAATGAGACAAGTCATACTTCATAGGAGAGCCTCAAATTCTGAATGCAATGCTGATAAGCTCTTCCTAAGGCTACAAGCTCCCATGTTGACGCCAAGTAAACCGTCTGGGTAACAGTACCATCCAAGCCCTGTGAATAAATCTGAATCCTTCCAGGAAGCATCTACCATACATGTGTAGCCCCTAAAAACTAAATCTGCCATTAAATTCCTAGACATTATATTATCTCTCGCACTACTGACTTTGGGCTCGATGTCCACTGAGCTAGTTTTCCCTTCCCGAGCCTTTGCCTAAATGTTTGATTCAATCTCTGCCATTTGAACAATGTCTCTAGGGTCCTTATCAATGTTTGAAAAACTTTTAATTTCTGGCTTTCCATATGTACCATAGAATCAAAAGATAGCTCTGTGAGGCCTTTGTTTTGGGAATCCTCCACAGCAAATGCTCAATGTTGGTAAAAAGAGATAGACCAGGAAAACCAGCTCTCGATGGGATCTTGAAAGTGCTCATGTTTGAATAGCTGCATGACATTCGAACAGTACGTGGTTAACCGTTTCTTTAACTGCTCCACATTTATCACATATCTCATCACAGTTAATGCCTTTACTACAATGTGTCCTCATATAGCATGCCAAATAAAATGTCTGAGTTTCTGGGAGGCCTCAATTTTTAATACTTGCTTTTGAAGGGGCTAGATATTTGGTCAGATCGCCCTCATATCGTTTAGAGAGATATTACATTCTACCAAATATCCTCACTTTACCATATAAAAACATGTCTTGGTAAAGTGCCAGCCTATTCTATCATTCACCAGTCTACGCGGGATATGGATTCCTAAAATCAATTCTGCATCTCTAAGAACAAACATTTGTTTAATAAGCACTTGGTCTCCATAGACTTATTGTCCAGTCAATCACATATGAAAATTTTAAATCTGGGTAGATATTGGGACCATTTCGATAGCTGGTCCTGGGATTTAGTCTTTGATCCATTTTAATCTTTAATTGTGTCACCAAATCATGTTAAATAATTTATAACAACAAGAAAATATGATATTATAATGTTGCATGGAGAAAATTAAAGTCAAAATACGCATCTAAAATAAAAATGTCATTTTAAGCATGCTCTTTACGTTGATTGTGCCATTTAAAGTATACTGTTAATTGTATTGTAACGGAGTTAAAATTCTGTTAACAGGAGCCGTTATATAAAATGACATCGTTTTTGAAAGTCGAAATCGAGGATTAAAAACGGGAAATTCTAGCATCAAATGTTCAACCGACTACCAGAAGTAAGATCGAATGAGATTCTATGGCAGACTTTGGCTATTAATTGGATTTTGTCAATTCAATCACTATTTTTTTGTCAGATTCCACATTCATCAGAATTGAGCTGTTACCAATTGATTGTAAGTAATTCTGCAAGTTTTTACATAAAATTTTTTTGTCTGATTTCGTATTCAACATAACTCCACAGTTATCACTTACATTCTATATAAAGAGAGACTTCAAGAAACATATTAGAAAGAAAGAAAAATTTTATTATTTACTTTCTTTTGATATCAATGTATCTATTTTTTTAATCTACGTTGTTATTAATGCAGTATCAAATCTAAGTATATCCAAACGGAGAATCGAATGTTGTTTTAAGTTTTTTTATGACTTTTGTAGCCTCATCGACGTAAAGATATACTTAAAATGACAATTTTATAATAGGTGCTTATTTTGACATGTTTTTGAATTTAGAGGCTTTTTAATGTTATTTTTCCCGTATTTAATCCTCAAATTTTAGTTTCAAAAACGATGCTGTTTTTCATAACGGCTCCTGTTAACAAAAATTTAACTCTGTTACAATGCAATTAACGGTAGGCTTTAAATAGCATGGTCAACGTAAAGACTATGCTTTAAATGACATTTTTATTTTAGATGCTTATTTTGTCGCATTTTTGAATTTGGATGCCTTTTATGGCATTTTCCCAATATAGGTCACGACATACTAATATAATGGTATAAAAGAAGTGTCTTTATTAAGCGATTATATGTTTACTTCTCCACTTTGTTTCACAGAAATTTTGATTTTAAGTAATGACATAACTTCACCTAATAACATGATGTTGAGGAAGTAAATGTAATTTTTTATTTTTTGTCGACAATAGTTGGATCAATAAGATCTGATCTAGAATAAAATATTGACTAAAAGAGAATACTTCATCCAATAGAAAGACTGGTTGTAAGTAGCTTTACAATTGAACTGAAAATGAATAAAACAGAGCACGAGTAACACTAACAAGACCAAGGCTTACACGACTCAACTAACTCCTAGAAAATAGGACTTCTGACAAACACAAATAGAAAGTACTAGATGACTCGTTTAACCACTAACATTTCCTCCCTTAAGCTAATCATCTCCATGTTTAAGCTTACTTCACACTTCAGATCCATCGAATATACCAAACATATTCCTGAATTTCACAAACTGATCCAAATTTAACGGTTTTGTGAATACGTCCGCTATCTGAATTTTTGTAGGACACTGACAAAGTCTAATAGCTCATGCATTCAAAAAGTCTCTAAGTATTGAAATTTTACATCAATATGCTTACTTTTCCCATGTAAAACCAGATTCTTGGAAAGTTGAATTGCAGAATTGTTGTCACATGATCATTGTTTTTGCAATTCCTGAGACGTTGAGTGTGGTTGCAGAAATCATTTGTAACCAAACACATTGATATGCACATGCTGCTACAACGTTGTACTCTGCCTTTATAGTTGAGAGCGCCACCACTGGTTGTTTCTTTGAGGCATGCTACAAATCCCATCATGAACTAATAATTAGATGTACTCTTTCTGTCATTGCCAGCATAATCACAATTAGTATATCCCATGAGTTTGAACGAACTAGCTCCCCATTTGTACCAGATTCCCAACTCTCTAATATTTTTCAAATACCTCAGAATTCTCCAGCAAGCCATTGAGAAACTTTAGGATTAGCCATAAGTCTGCTTAACAAACAAACTGAAAACCTTAACTTAGGTTTTGTCACTGTGAAGTACATGAGACTTCTTACCAACTGTTTGAACAAGGTGTCATCAAGTTTCTCTTTGTCATCGTGTTTATGAAGCTTTGTGCTGGATACAATTGGATTTTTCACTTGATTGGAGTCAGCCATATCAAAACAAACCATAAACTCTCTAGCATATCTTTGCTTACAGACAAATATCCTACTTTAACTTTGCCTCACTTTGATGCCAAGAAAATGATTCATTATTTCCGAATCAGACATTTTGAATTCCACCATCATAGCATTTTTGAACTCATCGCAAATCCCTTTATCATTGCCAGTACAAATTAAGTCATTGACATAGAGGCTAATGATGATAAAGTTAATTCGATGTGATTTAGCAAACAGAGTGTGTTCACTTGGACATCGCTATAAACCTTCTTTGAGAAAATGAGCTTCAATTCTACTGTACCATACCCTAGGAGCTTGCTTCAACCCATAAGGTGCTTTCGACAACTCATACACTTTCTTCGCTTTTCCCTCTCTGAAAAAACCCTTAGGCTGATAAACATACACATCTCCAAGAAGAGCATCATGGAGAAAAGCATTTTCACATCAAGCTATAACACAACCCAATTATATTTTGCAGCTAATGCCAGTATAGTACGTACCATTCTAAGTAAGCAACCAAAGCAAACACTTTGGTGTAATCAACACCATAGGTTTGAGCATAACCTTTGGCAGCAAGCCTAACTTTCTACTTTTCCACTTCTCCTTTCTAATTTAGCATTTTCTTGTAAATCCACTTAACTCCAATAGCCTTCACTCCTTCAGGGAAATCAGTAAGCAACTAGGCTTGCTTCCTTTCAATAGTTTTAATTTCAGCCACCATTGCTTCTCGTCAAATTTGTAGTCAATTAGCATCTTCAAATTAAATCGGGTCTTCATCGGAGACCATCATCAATTGCACCATCATCGCCAATTAATTTATTTCTTGTTGTTAAACCTTTCCCGAGTTTGTAATCCGACAGCCATCATGGAGCTTTTTGATTTCGTGCAGCTCTCCCTTGAATTGCATCATCAGGTGCATGTGAAGCAATGATTTTTAATGGAGCAGATGGGCTAGGAGAATTTGATGCAATTGTTCCTGATGTATTTTGGGCTTGTTGAGCCATATAGACTTGCTTGAGGATTTTGCAGATTTGGGCTTAGTGAATTTGGCCCACTTACTTCCAAATCCACATCATTATCGTCATCGTCTTCTTCATGGAGCAAATATGTTCGCCTTGCTTAATTTCTCCCTCGGATTCTTCCCAGTTCCAACCTTTCTCTTTCTCAAATATAACATCTTTGTTGATCACAATTTTGTTGAGAACCGGATAGAACAATCTCCAGGCTTTTGACTCCTCACTTACGCCCAAAAATATACACATCTTACTTCTATCAAAAAGCTTGCTTCTTTTCTGATCTGGAATGTGAACATATGTGATACAACCAAAAACTCGAAAATGACTTAGCATGGGTTTTATTCCACTCCGTATTTCCTCACGTGTGATGTTCTCCAAGGTATGGACACTCCATCGAGCAGCCTCAGACAATGATATTCTCGGAATAGATTTCTGATGTAGCATTGAACAAACAAAGTTGATTATGGTTCTGTTCTTCCGCTCTGCGGCACTATTTTGCTGAGGCGAGTAGACAGTAGTGAATTGTCGATGAAACAAATTCATGTGAACTGAAATCACATCCCTGATCAGTTCTCAAACCCATAAGTATGTATCATGTTTCCTTTTCAACACTGATTTTTGAAGTTCTTGAAAACTTGAAAGGCTTCTAATTTTTCATGTTGAAAAAAGATCCAAGTTTTTCTTTAGAAATCATCAATAAAGTTTAAAGTATATGGTATGTTGGTGTGAAAAGTAGGTGTGGTGGAACCACATATATTTGAGTGCAACAGCTGGAATGATTTTGAAGCTTCACACACTCTTTTTGGTACAAGATTCTTTATTGCTTGCAAATAATACATGTCTGACACTTCTTCTTTGTAGCTTTCAAATCTAGTAAACCAAGCACCATTCCTCTGGTTGACAACATTCTTAAACCATCATGATTTAAGTGTCCATATCGATAATGCCATAGATGAGGCTCCTTATCAATAACCTCTTTTGTTTGCAAGCAAAATAAATTCCTCTACGGTTTGGATGCTAAAAGGTAGAACATTATATTTTTGTTCATGTTAGAGCTTATAATTTCCCTTTGCTAGGATAAACACACAAAATTGATCTCTTTGCATTAGAATAGATAATCCTTTCTCTTGTAGTTGACCCATACTTAGCAAATTGTTTTTCAGACTAGGTACATAGTACACATCAAAGAGGACACGTGAGACACATTTACTTGCACTCAAATGTTGCCTTTTTCTATTACGACCATCTTTATATGATTCTGAAGCTTGACAACGCCTTTGAACTCTTCATTTATGCTTAGGAACTAACCTTTGCTCCCCGTCATGTGGTTTCTGCAACCGAAATCAAGAGACTACATTTCTTCTTGGTTTTCTTCAACATCAATATGAGTCATTTGTAAAAATTCTTCTTCATCACCAACATCAGCAAAGGTAGTATTGTTTTTCCAATCTAGACATTCATTGGAGTAATGTCCCAAATTGTTGCATGTGTAGCACTCAACAAGATCTTTATTGGTTCTTCCTTGTCCTCTACCATGACCTCCTCTGGAAACACCACGTCCATGCCCTCTTCCTCTGTTCAGGGTCTCATTATAAGACACTTTTAACACTTGCTCATCCTCTTTATGTTCCCAGATTCGAACTTCATGAACTAACAAACTGCCGTAAAGTTCATCACTACTCATGGTGTTCAAATCATTGGACTCCTCGATTAAACACACCATATAATGGAGTTAGAGACATGAGAATCTTGCTCACAATGGTACTGCACTGTTCTCTCACCATTGATCTTCATCTTGTTTACCACCTTCAATGTGCATCCAAGAAAAGCATCATTTTTCTCTCCTTTTTTCATGGCCAAAAGTTCAAACTTCTTTCCTAAGGCCTGAAGTTGTGCTCTCTTCACTTTGGTAGAACCCTCATACTTCTGCCTCATAGACTCCCCTGTCACTTTGGAAGTACTTTTGTCAAGGATAATCTCAAAAGTTTCTCGATTATGGATTGAAAGAGAAAGTTTTTGTTCAGATCCTTGAGTTTAGCATCTTCAACAGCCCGCCTTTGTGCTTCACTTGCTGTGTTGTTTCAGATCTGTCTAATTAAATGGTTTTTGATATAAGACGACCAACAAATTTATTAAATGATATGTAATATCAAATGAATTATATTTTTATTAAATGAGCTATATTTTTATTAAATGACATGCTATTGTTAAATAACATGTAATATCAAGAATGACTCGTAATAAAAAATATTAGTAATCCGTATTTTCATTATTAAATATCGAACATAACTATACAAATATTTATGAGGTAATTATTTTATATACATATTATTTTTTAACTTTTGGTTTTATAAAAAAAATTATGAAACATGTTCACTTAGAATTCATGGTCATAAATTTAAAATATATACAAGTAAACACAAAGAAAGTACATACACTAAAACATATATTTGTTTCTGAAAATACTAAATTTTTCTAGAGAAAATGATCAAAATATACCAAAATTTGATTTTAAATGCAAAATATACCCTTTTTGTTTTTTTCTCCAAAACTAACTCACATGAGTAGGGAATTTATAATTTTACCCTTAATGAGTAAACAAAAAACTTGATAACAAAATTATATTTATATCCCTCGCAGATTACGGAGACTTCACGTGAAGTCAACTCTGAGAAGACTTCACTTGAAGTCTACTATTTTCAGGAGGAGACTTCATTTGAAGTGTACCCTTTAATTTTATATTTAATTAAAAATTAAATAGTAAGTATATTTATATATTGATTCCAAGATCTAATAACAAACAAACATGATGTATTAAAACTAAAATTAGATTAAACATGGGGAAAAAAGTATACTATAGATCAAGTTGTTTTTGTCAACAATAGGATCGACAAAGCCTGATCCATAGCCTAGCCCACACCCTAAAATCCCTTTTAATTTTACTAGTGTAGTGGCGAGGAATCGAACCCCGGCGCCCTGAGTCTTTAGCTGGATTATCCTAACCACCAGACTGAGACTAACTCGGCTAGTATAGATCAAGTTAGAATGTAGGGTTTAGTGTTTAAATGAACAAAATTATAATATGGTCAAATTAAAATTTAGTGTTAATGATTTAGGAGTTACAATTTAGAATTTAGAAGATACAATTTACAATTCATGAGAATACTATATGATAAGATCAAAACCTCATGCTTCATAACAAAACTATGGCATGTGCTAGGGTGTAATAAGGTATGGTTTTCTTGTGGGATTCCAAATGTTGTAATAAAAGAGGTAAATTGTGCATATGTTTAGAAATGAGTATATTTGGTCCAACATTTCGGAAAATAATCAATAATATATGGTTTATAATTAAGTAATTAGGATTTATAATTATGAATCTTGTGTTTAGGGGTTATAATAGACTTCACGTGAAGTCTACTTTTTAGAGTTTAGGGGTTAAAGGAGACTTTACGTGAAGTTTTCTTTTTCACAAGTAGACTTTGGGTGAAGTCGACACGGAGGAGACTTCATAGTGAAGTCTTCTTTTAACTAATAGACTTCGGGTGAAGTCAACTCGTAGGAGACTTTATATTGAAGTCTACTTTGGTAGTAAAATTGAAATTGGTTTGTGTTAACCAAAATTTACCGAGACTTCACATGAAGTCTTCTTTTGCAGAACTAGACTTTGGGTGAAGTCTATCCTTAGGAGACTTCATGTGAAGTCTACTTTTGTAGTAAAATTGAAATTGGTTTGTGTAAACCTAAATTTACCGAGTGAGTAAATCGGAAATCACCCCTCATATTAAAAGGAGACTTCATGTGAAGTCTACTACTGTTTAGAGTTTAGGGGTTAAAGGATACTTCACGTGAAGTCTTCTTTTGCACAAGTAGACTTCACGCGAAGTCTCCTCCTCCGAAAATTAAATTGGATTGTGCTAAACCAAAAATAACCAACAATTGAACCACAAAGTTAACCTACATATAAATACAAATTTTAGAAGAAGCAAAAAAACCATTTTCTCCTTCTCCTCCTTCTTCTTCTCTCATCGAGCCAAGATGTAAGTCTACTATTCTCTCCTCCTTCAAGATCTAAGATTTTTTCACTATTTTCTCATAATTTTTGCCTTTTTTTGCAAGTTCCATGGGAAGGTTCCAGCCACTAGAACCTCTTGTTTATGTCCAACATTCATCATGTCTCTAAAAAAAGGTAGATTTGTTCTGGAAAATACTAATTTTTTATTTTCTTCGTAAAGTATTGATTTCTTTTGTGTTTTTAGTTAAAGATTCGATTTTAAAGTAGATCTTGTGAAAATTTTGATTTTTAGTACATTTTATAGTTAGAAATTGTATTTTTAATGAATATTATGTGAAAGATTTAATTTTTTTGAACTTTTTTGTGAAAGATTTTATTTTTAAAGAAAGTTATGTGAAAGTTTGATTATTTTTTTGTGCTTTCTAGTTAGAGATTTTTTTTGAAATGAGATCTTGTGAAAAAATTTGATTTTTTATAATATTTAGTTAAAGATTATATTTTTTAATAAATATGATGTGAAATAACTTTTTTTTTGAATTTTTCTTGTGAAAGATCTATTTTTTTTAATTTTTCTTGTGAAAGATCTTTCTTTTAATTTTTTGTGAAATTTTTTATTTCTAATGATAGTTGTGAGCAAATTTTATTTTTCTTTGTGTTTTCTATTTATAGATTTATATTTGAAATGGGATCTTGTGAAAAGTTCTATTTTTTTGGGTCTAATCTAGTTAAAAATGGAATCTTTATGATATGATTTGTTTTAGGAGACTTCTAAGAAGACTTCTGAAGGAGACTTCCGAAGGAGATTTTTGAAGGAGACTTCTAAAGGAGACTTCTGAAAAAGACTTTTGAAGGAGACTTTTGAAGGAGATTTCTGAAGGAGACTTCTAAAGGAGACTTCTAAAGGAGACTTCTGAAGGAGACTTCTGAAGGAGACTTCTAAAGGAGACTTCTAAAGAAGACTTATAAAAGAGACTTCTGAAGGAGAGTTTCTCTTAAAAACTGACGGTGGTTGTTGATCTATGCTATCTTCTTCTGCTTTCATAAAGGAACCAATGCAAGTAGGAAATCAGTGGCCAGCAAAGAGAACATATTGTATATAATGTTTTGTCAACAAATTGTAAATATTACATTATATACATGTGAACAATTTTTTGTTATTTTGTTTTAAAAATTTCTTAAACATATCAAACTTTTATTAATTTCAACAATTTTTTAAAAAGTGAATTCCTTAAGTTATTCCCTAAGATAATTTTATAGGACAAGGAAGAATTCCCTAAGTTATTCACATAATATCATGAACAAAACAAAAATTCATACAACCATAACTATCAAGGAAGTCTATTTGTGACATAGTTTCTTAGTGACACTGTAGACATAACTCATACAACTATAACTATCAAGGAAGAATTCATACAAGTTTATTTGTGACATAGTAGACTTTACTTGAAGTCTACTTTGAATGAGCTAACTATATCACTTTTAAAATTTACAGAGGCTTAACTATAATAACCCAAACTCCATAAACAACAGGTAACTGAACTATTTCCCTGCAAAACATCATATAAACAATAGTATTACCATATAATTAGCTGAAACATCATTACAATCAATCAATTTAATCAACTTTATACAATAATCTTAGGAAACTTCACGTGAAGCCTCCTAATTATTCATGTAGACTTCACCATGAGTACACCCATCCTCAATAAATAGCATTCTTCCTCCAGTGCAATTGTCAACCTCAAAATGCCAACACATGTCTTGCATAACCCACACTCCATAAACAATAGGTAACTGAACTATTTCTCTGCAAAACATCATATAAACTATATTAGTACCATTAAATTAATTATCAAATTAATCAAATTTATAGAATAACAGTAGGAGACTTCATGTGAAGTCTCTTGAATTTTTCGATAGACTTAACCTGAAATCTACAAGAATAGAGAGTAGACTTCACATAAAGTGTACGAGCATAGTAAAGAGACTTCATGTGAAGTATACTAAGGTTAGTTTTGCATTTGACCAAATTTTGATTTCTAAAAAGTGGACTTCAGGTGAAGTCTACTTTTTTGGAGGTTATTTTTGTAGTTGACTAAATGTTAACTTTTCTGCCGGAAACTTCACGTGAATTCTACTGCGTTTTGTGTGAAAGCGGAGACTTTAAGTGAAGTCTACTCTATAAAGCAGAGGTTATTATTGCAATTGACTAAGTATGACTGTTATTACAGAAGTCTCCATGAGAAGTCTCCGACAGCGCAAACTTCACCTAAAATCTACAGGGAAATAGGAGTAGACTTCATATGAAGTCTATTATATTTTATTAATATAAATAATTTTTTATTTTTTTCATAAACTCGTATGTGGGGACCCAATTATGAGGAGACTTCACCTGAAATCTCCAAAAAAATTTGGAGACTTCACCTGAAGTCTGTGATTTTAAATTACTTTCCTCTATTTTTGGTCAAAAAATATAATCTTGGTCAACTTCAGAAATAACCTCTCTCAACAATGTATGTGGGGTCCAATTCAGAGAAGACTTCACCTGAAGTCTTCGAATTTTTCGGAGACTACACATGAAGTCTACTTAAAATTTAAAAAATTTCCTAATTGCAAAAGTGGCTCACAATTCAGTAGATTTCAGGTGAAATCTTCATACTTTTTTTCCAAACCAAAATATGTAGACTTCACCTAAAGTTTACTCGACGAATCTAAAAAATAGTCAAATATAAAACTAACTTTTCTGTTGACTAGTTGACTTCACGTGAAACCTACTATGTGAGAAGACTTCACTTGATGTCTACTCTCTACAAATTTTCTAAAATCGGAAAAATAGGTTAATTTGAGTTAATGCTTATTGTTACCGTCACAATATTGAAATACACCATTGATCGTTGCTTAAACTTCCGAAATGAACAAAAAAATGTAAGTTTTAAGAATTTGGAAACGGTGAAACAAAAATTTGTGAAGTTTTTGGCTACAAATGAAGAGAGAATGGGAGCTAATGTGGTTGGAGGTTGTAAAAAAGCATAATAATGAAGAAAGAATGACATTTAGAGCTTTGATTTGGTTGGTAATGGTAGTTGGTTGAATTGAAGAAGAATGACATTTTCGTAAATATTTGAGTTATTATTAATATTTTAGTAATTTTGTATTGTGCTGAAACTTAAAAAAAAACATAAAAGTAATGACATTTTAGATATTATATGAAGATCTAGGGGTATATTGTAGAGTGTTTAGGACAGAGAAATGAGGAGATTATTTCACCTATTGATTTTAGTCAATGGGTTACTTTTGAAAGAAGCTCATTTTTCTAACCCATATTCATCTAAACTTTTTAATAGTATTTCTATTTTTATTACAAAAAAATCTAAAACCAAAAGAAAAATATGAGCAAAATTATCCAATTAAAATTATATATATATATATATATATATATTACTATCTT